>JANEHU010004345.1:0-301618 GCA_027563435.1 Nasonovia ribisnigri
GTATTTGATCAAACAATTGAATATTTAAAAAACTAAAAATCAATGAAATACCTATAGTATCTAGTGGTAGAAAAATGTTTGCTATTGGCTTTATAATAACTATAAAAAGTACCTTGTGTGTATCGTACCAGTTACTTAATAAGTCACAAAGTCCATTGAAATTTGTCCTTACCTACAAAATTTCTCAAAACCACTTGGAGCTTTTTTTTGGTTGTGTACGAGCTAGAGGGGGCTCTAACAACAATCCTAACTCAGTTCAGTTTAAGAATACTCTGAGACAGTTATTGTTCATAAAAAATATCACTGTTGAAAGTGGCAATTGTTCCAACTTATATTTTCCAGAAGGAGATATTATAGAATTCCGCTCAGAAAAGCGTAGCTTAATTGAACCAGCCAACACTGTGAATGAGAGTGAACTGGAAATGTATTTGTGTCAGTTGGACAGTACTAATTTAGGACATTTTGTCAAGGATATTTTAGATTACATTGGTGGATATATTGTAAGAGGTATACTTAATAAAATTGTTTGTCCGGAATGCTTTAATTTACTAATTAAAAACAATTTTGATCATGAATATGGTCATTCAAATTTTACAACATTTGTAAGTAGGGGTAAATTAATAAACATTTCTTATGCAGTTTCATTAATTATACAGCAACTAGAAAAGTCATTCCAGGTTATAATTGTAAAAGAACAAAAACTCCATAATAGATCAAAATTACTTATTATCGAAAGCGCTAGAAAAAGTATTTTATGTAAAAGTAAACATTTTTATTTCCCTAATTCTCATTCTACTAATGTAGATTTTGGATCACCTACACACGAATATAACCTCTTTACATTAATATCACAAAAATTTATAAATATTAGAATGCCACACTACGAAAAGCAATATAATATGAAAGAAGTTTTTAAAAATAAGACATCTGTCAGACAAAAACTGACAAAAATAATTCTTTTTAATAATATGTAAGTATTTAATGTAAATTTAATAAATAAAAGTAATTATTTTTTATTTTGTTTGTTCTAATAAGCACTCCCAAGTCCTTACAATCTAAACAAAATTATAATAACATTATAATATTACTCTAAAGTATAGACGCGACGTCTAACTGCGAAATACAAGCACAGATTATATGAAATATTGAAATTTTCATATAATCTGTGCTGCAAGTAGGTGGTTCTTGCCGTACCGTGGAGGGGATAGCATCAATTGCCGGCTGTCGTGACCTGACCGTTTTTTTTACGTAGCAGATATAGGGAGTACGCGCTCCAGTATTCTTATCTATCTCGATGTTAAAATGTGAGTTTCGGAAAATCTGACTAGACACAGTAATAAGCATCTACATTCAATCAAAATATCATATCGGTTTGATAGTGTAACCAGTGCCATAAGGTTGATCAGGCAGTCAACCTGGACACTTTCGTTTGTATATAAATCATTATATAATATGATGTTATAAAATTGATATTTTTACATAGCTGGGAGTTTCTTTGTGACAAAAAAAAAAAAAAATGAAAATTGGACGCGTGAACTTATCACGTCCTCCTCTATCGCATACGTAGGTACTTACCTCAATGTTTCCAACAACAAAAGTTGTTAACGTTACATTAGCACCACCTAGGTAAATTTGGTTTTTTGGGGCATTTAGGGGGGTGTAAAAATGTTTATACTAGGATTACAAATGTGTACAAATGGAATAACAATCGTTGGTACCATTTCGGAGTCCAGAAGTCGATTGTACAAAAAGTGGGGTGCTGGCGTAACGTTACATTAGCACCACTGTGAAAATTTGTTTTTTTGAGGCATTTAGGGAGGTGTACAAATTTTTATATTATGGTTACAAATGTGTACAAATAGAATAACAATTGTTGGTAAATTTTTTTTTATGATTTTTCGATTTGGTGGTGCTAATGTAACGGACCTCTCGAATAGTTCAATAGTTCATAATATAATTGTATGTGCTTATCAACTATAATGAATATATATGAATAAAAAATGATTGACGTATGAAAACGTAAGTATGAGTATGAGAGGTAGGTATAATTTTATAATATTAATATATTATTATATAAGTACATGTGTAGGGTGTAGGTACCCATATCACATAATTACATATGCCACACATAGTATAGTGGTCAATTGAGTCTAAATACATTATATTTCTAAATTAAATAAATACAATTAGTGTGTCCCAGTAGGTTAGGCGTAGGAAATTCTATCGTAGGGTCGTAAGTTCGAATCAGCAAAAAATTTGTGTTTAGGAATTCTAGCCTGCCGTCGTGTATACATGATGCGGTCCTCACTTTTTTTTTGTGAAAGTATTTTGTAATCACATTGTTGCCTCTATGTGTCTACTATGAAAAGTTATATGTATATCTCATCCTGATGATCTATTAAAGTTACAATGTGACGAAACATAGAACATAGTTTTGTAACAACACATACAGTAACTTCACGTGTCTGGACATTAAGCGTCGTATTGTAGTCTCAGAGATATCTATAGGCTCAATTATCTAACTTCACATTCTCAATGAGACAGCTATGTTACGTATCGAAGATTGAAATTTGCACACAGGGTAATATCTTCAACATCAGGGGATATATATATTTCTTTTGAACCAATAGACTGTTTAAGATATTTAACTGTTAATTTGATAGGTTCAGTAGTATCAGTCATATTTTCATGTATATCTAGTACTTGTGCATAAAATATTTTCATTTTATCTTTTGAAGAGTTTGATTTGTATAATAAATTAACAGTTACAAAACCATCTTTAGAAAAACCAGAAATAGTAATTTCATTAAGTTCTACACTTACTTTTTTATGCTGTATTTTTTTGCTATGACTTGCTGTATTTATCTTAGCATTTGGAATATCCGAATATTACATTTACTTGTAGATGGCTGATCAATATCATCATATTCTTCATCGCTTTGGTCTGACTTGGAAGCAATACTCTTACCAGGTTGTGCACATACTTTTTTAAGTTTATTTTTTCTTACGTTATTTGTTTCATTTGATTTTGAGTCTGATAAAAATTGCTCAAAAGTTTTACACCATTTAGACCCATTCATTTCACTACTAGTCGATTCATCAAGATTTGTTTGGATGGTAGGCAATTTACTAATTACCACCTTATTTTTGTCAATAGGGTTAGTTTACTACGCTGAAATTATTGAGTGCATCTATGCAGCTCTATGTGGGCAGGAGGCCACCACAGACAAAGCGAAACAAACTGTGGTGGCTTCGATTTCCCGAATCGATCAAGACCGTACGTGGATAGTTTTTAAATAATTGATGGCCTCATAGTGGTTAATATTGTATTAAATAATCAAGTTTGTTTCTAGGTGCTATTCAACTATGCAAAGTCGAACAAAAAAAACTTGGGGAGGGAACTTGACGTGTATCCGAGGTACAAACTACAAAATATGTGGTTTGTACCTCATACACGTCAACGTTTCCCCCCAAGCGAGCAAATATTATTTGATATCGGGGTAGTGCTGGCAGAGTACCAGCTGCCCCGATTTCCAAATTGTAATTTGCCAAAACCAATAACAGTAAGTATTTTAGTTTGCCTTCCTTAAAACATAGAAACTACCTACATAATCTAATCAAATGTTTTTTAAATAATGTTTTATAGTCGAGCAGACTAAGGCGAGTGCCTATTCAAGTAGAAGTAAGAATTTTATAATTTTAGTTAAATATTGTATTGAAAATTTCAAATTAAGCTATAATTTAATATTTTTATTTTTTCAGCAACAGCAACAGCCAATGCTGGCGATTTGTTACCCGTCGTCCTCCGATCCTTGTCCATCTCCTCACTCCTTTCCTCCCCCTCACTCCTCTCCTGATCCTGGCCATTCCTCTCCTTCCAGTCCTTTATACCTTCCCATTTTAAAATCCTGTGATTTCCCTCCTTATTCCAATCATCCTTCTGTATCCTCCCACTCTTTTCCTGTTCCTGAATATTCCTACTCTTCTCCTGTTCCTGGACCATCCCACTCCCCTCCCACCTGCTCATTCACCGAAAGTCTGTCGGTCCAAACATTTATTTCATCATCTGGTTTCCAGCCAGGTGATGCTGTGAATGTATGGACCGATAAAAGACCTTACTTGGCTGCAATTTTTGAGCATGTTGATGGTGATACAGTTTTTATTACCATCCCTATTTAAAAACTCCACACTTAAGATCGTGTCACCATCAACACGTTCAACAATTTCGGCCACAGGTGGTGAATGGACAGGTGTCTCTTATGGAGATGGACAAAATCGGGGCGACGGATAATGAAAAAATAATTAAAGCTTTCAATATATGTGTGAAACGCTATGAATTAGCAACTTTAAAACTATATTAGAAAAAAAAAATAAAGAATTAATAAATAATAATTGTTGTTATGTATTTCTACATTATTTATAAGTAATTTATATATAACATATTTACGTTGAACCTTGTTTTAATTTTTCAACCCTTAGCTATAAAAGTTGAACATCTTATAAATTTTTAACTACAAAATAATTATTACATTTTAAATTTGATAAATTGCATTGTAGGCAAGTAACTGGTGGTAACTCTGTTTTGCAGTATCTTCTTAACTTATACTTTTTATTTTCAAATAATATACCAATTTTACGACCACGATGCAGTTATTGTTTGCCGCTCACTCGCATTGTTTTATAATAATAATTTTAATAAATTATAAAATATGAAAACAAAGAGATCTAGAAATCTGGTGGAAGCCGCAATAAAAATGAACCTACCTATGTATAATATTATACATTAATTTATTTTAATAGCTATTAGTAGGTAATTTATACTGTATTCCTAATTTATTATAATATGCTTATATTCTTTACTCTATGGTTTATAAGCTATAACTTTATAGGTAGTATAACCTATACTATCTGTTAAACATGTAAAATATAAGTTAAGACAATAAACAATTATTACCTAGATACATTAATATTAATGAAGTTGATTTAAAGTACCTCCCTATGTATTATTTGTAATTTATTGCAGTATGCACTCTCCACCTGGTATAATAGTTAGGTACAAAAATCAAAAATCTAACAATAATACAATATACAAATTATGAATTATCACCATGAGGCATGAACCCCAAGTTTTAATTTAACTACCTAGTTTTTTTTAGTTCATGATTAGTACAAACACCAGACGGTAAAATAAAATAAAATATGCCACCAAAAATATCATCGCTAGTACATGTTACAGTGCATAGCACATTATGGTGTGAATAGAATTTAGTATAGGTACTAGTATACTAGGCTACACGCAATATACTAGACTAGTTGGTATGCTAGGTATAGCACCATGACTATCATCGTGTGAAAAGAGCTTAAATGTAATGATTAACCTTATGCAAACTTATTCAATATTCTCATAATCACATGAACGTTGAACATTCTACCAATGATAAAGTAAATTTACTTTATCATGATTCTACCTAGTACCTACTTAGGTATCTATGTTTATGTTTATACAACAATGATAAAAATATTAAAAATAATTAATAAAACAATATTGTAGTTGCTAATTTGTCATGAGTACAACTGTTACTTGTGATTTGAAGACTTGAAGAATAGCTACTGCAGCCCATGTTAGTATTTTACTATTTTATTTTTGCTTTAATAACATTGTCATAGTATGAACATTGTCAATTATAAAATTTAAGTATTGTACTAGTGATTTTACCTGTTACCTAAGTCCTAAAGGTTACAACAATAAACTGTTCTTCAGAAACATGAGTTACATATTTATAATTATGAAAATTAACACTGATACCTGCATTTAAAATATAATAATGGAAAATAAAAATGTTTTTTTTAAATAGTGCAATAAATGTTAAAAAATACTTAAAATACTCATAGTCACAACATAGTAATAAAAATTAAATAACTGTAAGTTAATTGGATAAATGAATTATGCATTTTGATTTAAAAACAACAACATTTCTGCTTTTTTTGTGTTTAAGCAACAACGGCGATCAGATATTAAAAGGCCTGCTTTAGAAAATACCCGCTCGCATGGAACAGACGATCCTAGACAACATAACGTCTTCCTGGCCAAAACATTAAAAAATGGGTAATTATACTTGTGATCTTGCCACCATTTTAGTGGATCACAGTTTCTTTTTAATGCTGGTTCTTCTAAATAACGTTGCACCTCTACTATAGCCCTTGAAGTTGATATTCCAGTTGAAGGCTGCATTTGGGAAACACATTTATCGATTGATTCCCAAATTGAAAATCGCTTTACTTCAGGCGTCAATGTGTCAGATGGCTGGATAGAAGTCTGTGGTTCATCTTCGATCGATGTAGATTCTGATCTGGATTTCGAAATAATCTGTGCTGTACGCTCTACTATATCCCTCTTTACTGAATTTATCATGTTTTCATTGTGGTTGAATGGTATGATTTTGAACCGTGGATCAAGGAATGTACATATTTTTAAGGTCTTACTATTTTCAATATTTCCCCAGCTTTGGCGGTCTCTCATACCGTTCAATAAATTATTGACTAAACCTAAAGTTCTGAGAGAATAATTTTCATTTTTCATTTGTTCGCAGACATTTTTCAACCTTTGAACAATAACTATAACTAATGAAGCAGTCATGTATTGATCTCCACTCACTGCTCTAGTAGCTTCTTCAAAAGGTCGTAAAATGTTACAGAACTCCTTGATAGCTGTCCATTCATCAGAATTCAAACAAGGTGGCGCATTATCTAAAAGTCCCATTGTTTCCCGTATAGAAGTCTCCAGCTGTATAAAGCGCTCTATGTAGAATGTGGCATTCCACCTCGTGGCTACATCTTGTAAGACTTTTAGTGGATTATCGATCCCTATATTTTTTTGATATGCAATTAATTTGTTATTTGCATTTGTACTCTTGCGAAAATGAGTACAAATGTTTTTGACTTTATCAATGAGATCGTTTTCTTTTTTTAATGCAGACTGGACAATCAGATTAAGTGTATGGCAAAACAACCAAAATGTTTAAATTTTAACTGTGCTAATGCATTTTGAATGTTGTAAGCGTTGTCAGATACAGAAAATACAATTTTACTTTTCAAGTTCCATGCATTTAATGTTTTATTAATTTGCTCAGCAAGATTCTCACTTGTGTGGTTCTCAATGAATGAATGGCAACTTAATAATATAGACTTCAAATTAAAATTATTGTCAATAAAATGAACAGTTATGGCAATGTAACTTTTGTTATCTCTAGATGTCCAGCAATCAGTCGTCAAACAAGCTGTTACTAATTCATTTGATATTGTTTCTTTAACCTCATTCACACATTTTTCATAAGCTGCTGGAATAAGTGTTTTGGAAATCGAATGCCGGTTGGGAATTTTGTAGCCAGGGTTTAACATGTTCACAAACTCTTTAAATCCTGTATCTTCTACCACACTAAAAGGTTGTAGATCTTTTATAAAAAGTTTCATGAGTGAATTATCTAATTTTTTTTGGCCGTCAACAGAAATTTTTTTAGGAGTAAAGTTTGTAATTGCCAACTGCCTACGTTTCAACGGATTCAGTTTTAAAATTGGTGTCATCTCATGTATACCAGTTGCCTGATTAACAATACTACTGCCCGGTTCATTTCCTATACTAAGGTCCCTTACTGTTTGTACACATGAAGATGTAGAAGGTATGGGATTGACGACATCAACTTCAGGCTCATTCTATGTAAATTAATAAAAAATTTTAAAAACTAATTTAATTGTTGTATATTAAATTTTAATAACACTGAATGGAAATAAATTATTTTTTATTTTTATTCAGTATGAGAAGTAGAGATACAAATTTAAAAAAAAACATTTCTACTACTTTTTATAGTTATTAAGCTGTATGTAAATTATTATTTATAGTCATAAAAATCAATATAATATTATAAGCTTTACCAGAAATAAAACTAAAATAATAAATAAATGTTATATTATAGTACATAGGTTACCTGTAATGTATTATTTTCAGTATAAAGATATATCAAATGAGAATTATTGAGATGATTTTTCAAGTTTGACAGACTAGTTTTGTACGAATATTTTTTTTTACAAATTTCACACTGACACACTTAGCTTGACTAGAGTCAACTTTAGAAAAATGCTTCCAAATGTCACTAGTTCTTCTGTCTTGATTCATTTTGAATTTTAATACAATAAAATTTTAATACGATATTAAGTTTGTAATTTATAATATGTAGGTAGTGTGTACTGTCCTGACATTCAACACCAACAGAAAATAAAAATATCCTCACTACATTACAATTTATTATCTGGTGTTTTTTTTTTTTATCCATGTAAACAACTAACTTCTATAAATAACAAATAATATTACCATAATGATATATATTAAGGAAATTCTTCCATTCTGTATATTACACACAATACAGTGATTCCAAATAGCTATAACTATTGTAATAGTTAATACATGAATAGGTTCTCAAAGAAGAAATTATTCTTTAGCTTTGCCTATCAATATAATTATGCTATTGCTAAGGGTACAAAAATATAATTATTTTATTTTACTACCATGGAATCTTTTAATAATCATATAAATAGATTTTTGTTTTTAATGTAGGTATATTTGTATTATTAATATCATTGTTATTTGTTAATATTGTACTATTATATTAATATATATATATATATTGTACTTGGATCCTACTTTTTATTAGAATTTAAATAGACAAATAAACGAGAGGTAGTTTCAAAACCAGCCAAAACCAATTTTTTTTTTGAAGAAAAAAAACATCGTAAAACGGATATTTATGAAACCAACTACAATTTATTATCCATGGTCAAACTAGACCAGTTCAATATTTTTAATGGCATTTTAATACAGTTTAAAAATTTAAAAAAACACCAAAAACCTAATTTTAATTATGTTCTTGTAGCTGTCATTATTATTTTTGAGTAGCAGTACTGCAGTAGCATAGAATAACAATATCTGACGAGTAGCAGTTATAACATAACAGTGATTCTATAAAAGCTATAATCATTTTAATACACAAACACGAAGTAGCCATCACTGTTATTTTTCAGTAACAGTTGCAGGGATTAGGGAATAACAATATCTGACTAGCAGCAGTTTTACTACACAGTGATTCTAAAATATCGATATTCATGAAGTGGCAGTCAATGCTACTTTCACTGTTATTTTTTCAGTAGCAGTAGCAGTTGCTACTGTTACTAAAAAAAAATCACAGTTTACCACCACTAATGAGAGGTCACCAACGGCCGGTAACTTTCCGGCAAATGTGTGTGAGAGTCGATATAGCGGATACAGCGAACCTGGTGGCTACACAGATGCAACTCGAAGTGCAAGACATCATGCATTGGATGAGAAACGATCTAGAAATTCGTCATTAATTCGATATATCGAAATATCGATATTTCAAGCTACATCGTCGATAATAATATATCGATATAAATTATTTATTAATGTATCAAGACTTTTTATCGATATATCGACTGAAATTGTATTTCAGATTTTTTATTGCAATAGCGATTCCGGCCAGTTAAATGTAAAAATGTTGCGTACTGCAGTGTGTTTTATTCCACACGCCACACGCCTGCTGGATAATGAAAAAGTAATTTAAATAATTCCGCCGCATACCGCATACGCACATTAATTACTATAAATTAGTTTCCAACAGAAAAATGGTTTTGCTGTTACAAAATTGTAAGGCTGGTCTAATTTAAATTTTATAAAAACATTAACACAAATTATTTAATTCATTTTATTTGTGAAGATGGACAAGTACATATTATTAAGTTACTGATTTGTTGATTACCCAGTTGCAGCCCAGTCCAGGTGTATAGAAAATTATTTCATTAAATTTTATGAAATAATTTTTAGTACTGTTCAGTTGAATTCATTGATAACCTGCAAGTCGTAACATATCTTTAGGTAGTTCACACAGAATAATAAAATAAACTTCACAAATATTTATAAATAAAAATAGCAATACACTTCTTACAAATTCGGTAAATTAAAAGAAACTTAATTAACTTTAAATTTTAAAATGTCAAGAAAATAACATAAATTTTAACAAAAAACAAAATATATTAACAATATATAAAACAAATTAGTTAAAATAATTGAATATAATATAAAATGCAAAAAAAATTAAGAAGTATTAAACCAATCTGCTTCACTCAACGAACTCATGAAGATCACCTTACATAATCGCTCACTTGTCAATCTGTTCCTTGCTTTAGGAATGGTTTGACCAGTTTTTAAAAATAAGCATTCTGATGGAACAGAACTGGTAACAATACCAAGTTTTTACCTGGCAATTTGGTATAAGTTTGGGTACATTGGCTTTAAAATTTCCCAAGCTTGAAGTGGTTCAGTTTGTATGTCAACAACAGGATTTCCCAAATAATCATAAAGCTTAATATATGAATAGAAAAATTTAAATAAAAATTAAATCACTATTAAGAATTTAAATTGTAAATCTCACCTCTTGGTACATAGGAGAACTTCTATTGTGAACCTGTTCAGTTGCCACAGATGTGTGATATGACTAAAGATCAAACGAATCTGATGATTTATCTACAGCCAGATAATTTGTGTAAGGCTCAGTGGATGCAGCATTTTCTGAATTTTCTTTGCGTATTAATATGGTTTTAATATTTCAATAGCTCTTTGACATCACACTGGATCCTTAAAATGAAGGTTCTTAAATATAAATAATTGAAATATAAAATATAAAAATAAATACTGTCATTGCTATGCTTAGAATCTCAGAAAATTAAATTAAATTAAATTCTAAAATATATTACCTTGGGTCCAGTAAAGTTGCTACAGGAAAATCATTAAATATTTCAAGATTTTTAAACCGTCTATTTAATTCAAATAAAATATTTCTCTTTTGATTAAATATCTATTGAGAAATCTCAATCTTTTTGCTTGTTTTTTAAATGAGAAAAAGGTTAGTTTTTCCCGCAGTAGGGCAAAGTTTACCACGCAATTTACACTTAGACGACAATTTGTCGACTTTATCAAATTTTACTGATTTTAACCATTTTGGTGTAGATTGATACAATTAATAAGAAAATGAAATAAAAACATGCTTCAAAGTTCAAGCGAAAGAACAGTCCTGTAAGTTGGTTAGGCGGCATCGAATCATAATTTTAGCGTGAATTTCAACTTGTACTTTGTACCTTGTTGTAGCCTGTAGGACGTAGGTATCAACCATCAAGTATCAACATAACCATAAAAACTGAAATTTAATTTAAAATATTACAGTTTGTCCAACTTAAAATACAAATTATGGATGTATACGGTATATTATGGAGGGGATATCAATAAGCAATAACCTCATGATTATGACATTTTTTTTTTTACTATATACCAATATTACGATATTTTGATAATATCGAAAGTTTATAACGATGTCCAATAAATATCGAAGAACAATGACGATATAAACATATCGATATATCGTTGCCATCCCTAATCTATAACTAATTTCTGGAATCATGCGAAAACGCCACTTTTTAAGATCGAATTTCATAATTTTATTCCGATTCGCTCCAAACTCACCACATAGCCTGCTATCCTGTGAGTGTATTATTTAAGTTAGCACTTTTTATGGTTTTTGATGAAAACCCGATTACTGTGGAAAGTCCAAATTTCTGGCATCATGCGGCAACGATATGATATATTATAACTTTGGAAAATTCATTGTCTGCTATCATGTGAACGTATTTATAGTGATAGCACTAAGGGTGGTTTTCGACGAGAAGCTGATTACCGTGGCAAATCCAAATACCTGTCATCATGCGGCAACGGTATGGCATATTAGAACTCTGAAAAATTCTTTAAAAAAAAAAACCATTGTCTCTACAGCTATAGAAAATACGTTGTAAATTATGTTTTAATTTATTTACTAAGATATTTCATAAGTTTTCTGTTCATAGTCTTTAATTGTATTACAATACAAGGGTTTGGTTTGTTTGGTTTCAGTTTGATGGGTTTAAATTTTCCATTAGGAAATTGTGTAACAAATGAAAGTACATTGTTTTCATGATTTTTATATCTACCACCAGGGTATTTCACATAAATATCCTGGCCCTCTCTTTTTGTTACTATAGCAGCAAGATCCGGTCGTCCACCGGTTAATACGTTAATGGCTTCCCCAACCGCAAACAATATGTTTGTAAGTAGTGGTTCTTCGTCAAATATTTATCATATAAAAGTAAACACGACATTTTTTTTTTTTAATTAAGTATTTAAAATTTAAATATAAAATAAAAATACAAAAAAAACTATTCAAATACTTTTATTTGAGTACATTATTCGAATACTTTACAAGACTGTATTTTTAATTTCAAGCTATAGATCAGCGGTTCCCAACCTTTTTTTCCTTCTGTACCCCTAAGCTTAATATTTTTATAGATTGCACCCCTTTTTATATTTTTAAAAATTTTTCACATAATCACTCTTAAAACATTTAATTAAAAATAACAATAATATAATATAATGTAATAATGCATAAATTTTTATTTTTATATTGAGTAATAAGACACATAAAAAATTACTTAATTTACTTATTTAATAAACAAAAAATTCAAATGAAAATAATTAGTGAGATCCTTGACCTTGTTTCAAATTACATAGTTTTTTAATATCAGGTTCAAATGATGCGAAATATAATCTTAAATCTGGAATTGCGTTTAGTTTATTTCTATACTTATTTTTAATAAAGATATATGAAGAAAACGCTCTTTCGACCAACTCCGTACTAATAAATAGTAATAGGAACTCAATTGCCTTGTCAGAGAGTCGCTCATATTCGTTTCTAATATCTACCCAAAAATTAATAAGTTGTTTTCTTTTGAACTCATTTTTTAAAGTTGTGTCACATGAAAGTTCTATCAAGTTTTCTTTTTCTACGATAGATAAAGATGTAGCTTCTTGAAAGAATTCTTCATTAAAAGAATTTGAAATCCAATTGTTTTCTTTTTCAGGTTTGGAAAAGTATTTTTTGAATGATAATTTTAACCCTTCCAGATGTTCAATTATGTTTTTCTTAATTTCCCGAGACATAACTAGCTTGTCTGAACTAATAATCTGTATTCTATAATAAGACAGTATTTTATGTATAGTCCGGGCAACGAAAACTGGCCGGTGACCCCCGTGACCCGCCTGCCATATACCGGCGGCTAGCCGTGGGTTCTCAAACTGCACCGCGCCGCCGCCGCCGCGTCGCCGAGATTGAAAGGAATAGTTTTAAATTAACCAAATTCAATATTTTTCCGCCATTACTTAATTTTTTTTCGCGTACCCCTTGAGATCATCGTGAGTACCCCTAGGGGTACGCGTACCCCCGGTTGGGAACCGCTGCTATAGATGATTATAGAATTCATCTCGTCACATACATCTGCAGTCATCAAATTTACTGGTACATCTGGCAATTGTTCACGTGTACTTGGCCCCAGCATTCACTCATTTTCGTTTATTTTTTTCGGATACATCTCGGTGGTGATATAAAGCCATATTCTGATTCACAATTCCTCCGTCGCCGATCCACCCGGCTGCTACTGACTGGATATACCACGATACATACATCTGCAACCATCAAATTTACTCGTACATCTGGCGATTGTCCACGTGTACCTACTTGGCCCTGGCACTCACTTTTTTTCGGATTCGTCTCGGAGGTGATAATAAGCCAGATTCTGATTCAAAATTATTGCGTGGTCGATCCACCAAATTGCCAGATTGTGCAGACGAGCATTTTTTAAAGAAATTTTTTACTGTTTTGACTGCCGATTCAGCACAGCCGTTCGATTCTGGGTGAAATGGTGCACCTGTCATATGTCTAATACCTAGATTTTTGCAATATGCTTGAAATTCAAAACCTGTGAAACATTTTGCACCATCTGATGTAATTGTTTTTGGAATGCCAAATCGTGCTATAGTTTCTGAAAATTTTTGAATGACAATTTCTGCTGTCATGGAATTTACTTGAAATGGTCCGACAAAAAAATATTTATTTTGAAAATCGCAATGCACTCTAGTCCACGGTTTTTCTGGCCACTTCCAAGGAGATATAATAGATTTTGGTGGGTTTTGCCTAACGTTAATACAATTGTCGCAATTTTGCGTAATATTTTCGATTTCCTTATCCATTCCTGGCCACCAAAAATATGATCTCGCTAAACTTTTCATACTAGAAGAACCCATGTGGCATGAATGGAGTTCGCTTAGTATATTATTTCGAAATTTAGCTGGTATAATAACACGGTAACCCCATAATAGGCATCCTTGTTCCATTGAGATTTGAGTTTTTCGTGAATTATAAGATTTAAGTTCTAATTTGTTAGAAAAATCACTGTTCCATTCTCCTGTTTTGACTGCGTTTAATACCTTGGCGAGAATTGGGTCTCTGCATGTTTCAATTTTTATTTTAGACCAGTCTAGAGTGAAAGGTGATTGTTCGTGGATAAAATTAAGACTAATACATTCTTCGTTTTGATTATCGATTTTTGATTTTGAAATTTTAATTCGTGATAAAAAATCAGCAGTATTATTTTACATATTTTATTTCGAAATCAAATGATGATAGAACATAGGCCCATCGTTGTAAACGATTAGCAGCGTAGATTGGGATGCCTTTTTTATCGCCAAAAATGTATATTAACGGTTTATGGTCAGTTTCTAATAGGAAATGCCTACCGTATAAAATAGTCGTAAAATTTTGTAACGCCGTAAATAATTGCTAAAGCTTCTTTTTCAATTTGTGGAAATTTACACTCTGACTCAGACAGAACTCTTGATGCATAGGCTATAGGTTTTTCTGTTCGATCTGGGTATACATGCGAAATTACTGCACCTAGAGCATACGATGATGCGTCTACTACGAGTTTTAACGGAAAATTATGATCATAATGTGCTAAAACGGGTTTCGAAATTAAAATTTGTTTAACTCTATTGAATGCTTTGTCACATTCTGGTGTCCAATTCCATTCATTGCCGTTGCGTAAAAGCATGTACAATGGTTTTAAAATATTTGCAGCGTTTGGTATAAATTGTATATAATACGTAACTAAACCTAAAAATGATTTTAGCAATGTTTTATTTTCTGGGACAGTTGCGTTGTTTATAACATCTGTGTGTTTTGTTAGTGTGTGTAAACCATTTTCATCTAACCTGTGACCCAAATATTCAATTGATTTTTGCATAAATTTGCACTTATTCAACTTTACTCTTAAACCTGTATTTGACAATACATTTAGTAATTTTTCTAGACGAGCATTGTGCTCTGTGATAGTAGATCCTGCAACAATTATATCATCTTGGAATATACCTATGACCTCAAGACCTGCTGTGCAAGTTTCCATAGCTTTTTGGAACTCCCCTGCCGATGATTTTATACCAAAAGGGTTACGGGTATAGCTAAATAAACCTTTGTGTGTATTAATAGTGGTATATTTGCGATCAGATTCTTTAATAACCATTTGTTGGTATGCGTCTTTTAAATCTATTTTTGAAAAATATTTTGAACCACTAATATTTGCATACAAATGTTCTATTTTTGAAAGCGGATATTCGGTCCCTTCTAATACTGGATTTATTGTTATTTTAAAATCCCCACAAATTCTAACTGTGCCGTCCGGTTTTAATATTGGTACTATTGGAGTTGCCCATTCACTATGGTCGACGGGAAATAAAATATTACTTTTAACTAAACGCTCTATTTCGGTTTCAACTTTGCCTTTTAATGCTAAAGGAATAGACCTTGGTTTGTAAAATTTTTGTACCGCCCCTGCTTTGATGTTTAATGAAATTTCGTATTTGTTAAAAGTACCTACTTCATCTTTAAAAACATTGTTATATTTACTTATAATACTATCAACACTTACGTCATTTTCAATATTAAATAACGTAGAACATTTTATATTTTTTATATCATTTCGACCTATTAGTGGCGGACCACCATTGTCGATTACATAAAGACACATAGTAAAATTTTTGTTTTGGTACTGCGAATCGACAAATATTTTTCCCATCGGTTTAATGTCATTGCCGACGTAATCAGATAGTGAAATGTCGTTTTTTTTTAATTCGATGTGACTAAACAGTTGACGATATAATCTTTTTGAAATTACGCTGTGTTGTGAACCGGTGTCAATTTCGAAGTTAACATTGTTATTTTCTACGATTAAATTTACCATAAACGGTTTCACCGCTGTATTTTGGGAATGTTGATCGATTATAGAAAAAAAAGTATTAGAAAGATCATGATTAACTGTTTCGTCATCATCGTCGTTATGAGATAAAAATTTATTTTGTGTTTCTATTTTTTGTTTCTTTCTTACCCTTTTTACATACGGTAGACAAATGACCCTTTTCACCGCAATTGTTGCATTGGTAGTCCTTGTATCTACAATCTTTTTGAAGATGGTTGGAACGGCCACAAATCCCGCATTTGGTTTTCTGTTCCTTGGATGCGTTGAAACCCTGCTTGGCTTGAAAGTGTCCATTATTTTTCTTCTGGTACTTCAAATCTGCGCATTCTTCTTTTTTCCAACCACATTTGTCATTCATTGCTGCTTCTTTGGCTGTTGCAATTTCTATTAAAATTGAATACGTTACTCCAACTTTTGAAGCATCTTCTTCTAACAGACGATCTTGGATTGGTCCTGAACCCATACCGACAACGAATATGTCCCGGATGACCGTTGATAGTTCCGACGAAAAACCACATTTTGAAGCAAGATTCTTAACACGTGCACCCCATTGGCACACAGATTCGTCCTGTCTTTGTTTAGCCTGATAAAAGTTATACCTAGCCGCAAAGTAGGACTTAATTGGTTTGAAATACTTGTTTAAACTTTTCATAAGAGTATCATACTCAATATCGTTAGGCGTGCTAGGAACACATAAACTAAAAAGCTCTTTATGAATTTCCTCACTGACCGATGACAGTAATATTGCTCTTTTTTGAATGTTGTTTTCGATTGAATTGACCAAAAAAAAATTTGTTAATTTTGACTCGAAAATTGTAATATCCATACCTGTTTCAAATGTTCCTGGTGACCCAATAACTTGATTGAAGTTCATTATAGACTCAGGCTTTGGAGATGTCATTTTGTATTAGTATGAATACACTTAACACTTGAAACTTCTAAAGCAATAATGATTACGATTAAACTATTGTTATCTTCGTCGCCAATTTGTTGTGTATCATTAATATGAATAATAGCACAAACGTGAATTATAGTCTTTTATTGTCAAACATATAAATCGTAATGACGTACATTAAAATTGTCTACTTGCTAATGACCGATGGACAAACCCCACCGATCGTAATATGATACTTATGATTATTATTATTAATATAAACGTTTAGTATACAAGTAAATTTTAAGAAAAAACTTGTGTAGGAAAATTCGTAGATAATCTTTGAAAAAAGTATTCAGAGAAAAAAAAAGATAATTCTCTGCTAAAATTTTTGTCTAGATTTTTCTAAGTCGTCACAAAAACTTTAGTTAAGAATATACTAATCACTTGGAAAAGAAAACGCCAATGGCATTGTTATCAACATGTTTGTTGTTGTTATCACCTAAAATGTTATTTCAGTTATTTGACATTTTGACAATAAATTGACATTATTATTAATATTATTAATTATTATTATTACCTAACTATTAGTTCCTATA
The DNA here is from genome assembly GCA_027563435.1 of Nasonovia ribisnigri. Taxonomy (NCBI): domain Eukaryota; kingdom Metazoa; phylum Arthropoda; class Insecta; order Hemiptera; family Aphididae; genus Nasonovia; species Nasonovia ribisnigri. Next base: position 17,707 of record JANEHU010004345.1, read on the forward strand.
TTCTTTAATCTTTATAATTTTAACTAAAACATGGATAAAAGTATTTCTGAAAAAGACGTGTCAAAGTCAAAAATTTGTCTAACCTGATAACATCCTGAAGCGTAAAATCTTAGTGCAGTCAAAAGTTTCATAATGGGACTTATTGGTAGTCCTCTTAAATCGATTACTGGTTTTATATTTTTTAACACTATTGGCAATAAAATGTCTAAAACAATGCATTTAGGAAATCGAAACCTTTCAAAAAACTGCGTGTGTCGTTAAAGAATTCAATGGGATTTTGCATGTCTCTAATATACCTTTTTGGTATTTTTTGCACAGTATAAAAATTGTCAATATAAAAATTATCAAAATAAAAGTCATCATTGTACCTACATATCCATATTGAACATGTATATCAGTTATTAGTTAACTATTAATTATTTTTTATTAATTATTAAATAATTATTAGATTTTTGAAGTTCAAATGCGAAAAATTTGATATATTATAAGCATCAAGGTAGCTATCAACTGACCTAAGAATTTTCTTAGAATTTTCCTAGTTTCAAATTAATTATGCTATTAGAAAATTCTATGAATATCCAATAAAAATCTAGAATTTTAGATTTTCTTTTTTCTTAGAATTTTCTTAGAAAATATGTCTATGAATAGTAATCTAATTTTATATCTTCGATTTATCTAAGAATATTCTAAGTATCATCTATGAATCCGGCTCACAATTTAGAAATAGTTGCAGAGGGTGGGGAGCTAAGCCACCTCGTGTGTCTGTACTACAAAATTTTTCACTTGGAACGCAATTTTTAAATTATCAGATTGAGCTCCTTTACTTAATAATTTACAATTTAAACACTGTAAAAATTAATGTAAAATAAATAAATATAAATAAACAAGTTGATTTCAGAGTTTGATAACATTTTATTACATTTTTTTTTTTTAAATTAATTATTTTAGTTAATTTAGTAAAATATACCTAGATGCATTATAAGTTAAAAAAATTCTTAAAAAAAAGTATTTTTTCTACAGCCACAAAAATGAAGTCCCAGGAAAGCACACATAGTCGGCTATCCTGTGAAGGTATTTACAATTTTAAAACTTGAGATTATTTGCGATAGAAAGCCCATTACCGTGGAAAGTACAAATTTTAATTAAAATATATTATTTATATTTATTAATTAAAAGGCTCCTAATATTACATTGTTACAACAGCAGTTGAAAAATATCAAAAATACATAGACACAATCTTTTTTGATAAGCAATTAAAGTTTGATTTTTGGCAAAATTTCAAATTTTTAATTTAAAAATGATTTTGGAGTTAAAAATTGATAAAATGTTCAACTTTTTTAGGTAAGGATTGAAAATTTAAAACAAGGTTCGACGTCAGTAGGTTAGTCTGAAACTCAAAAATCTCTAAAATATAAACAATCAGTTTTTTTTTTTTGTTATTTTATGATCAAATTTAGACGAAATTAAATATTAAGTAACCAAGAATAACGATTTTAGTTATACTGTTGTAATTTTATAATAATATTAAATCAACTTACCGGTTACCGTATTAATAATAAGTGATAGCAATATAAATTATCCTCACTGACAAACCGTCTCAGCTCAGAATCGTTTTTCGTATGCAATGATATTATATCATTGAATTCAAATTTAATACCATCCATTAGACACCCACATACACGCTTTCGCGTTCTCGGACAACAGCACTTTCTCTTTAGCCACGCATACCTTTTTAGTGTAGGATGGTTATTATTGAATATTAAGTACTTAATAATTGAATAAATTGTTCTACTTATAAATACACCTTTCTTGTTGTGTAGGGTATTTTATTTATAATAATACGTACTTTTTTTTTTTATATATTCTACTGTTATTATTATTTTCTCGTGTCCAGAAAGAGAAAGAGAGAGATATTTATGGTGAGCATGCGCAGACATTCGAGGGTATAGAGCTCTAGACGCGGCTAAGAACTTCGATTTTGTCGTGAATCTCCGAGACCCACACGTTTTATTATACATTCTTACAACATCGTATTTTTGGTCTTCTGTTACTCTTTTCTTAATTTGATAATATGTAAATACTATTTTGCACCTATATAAACGCGTTTAAAATGTATGCTAATTTATATATATTTTTAAATAATTTTTCATGTTTGTTTGGTCATGCCCGGGAACAGTTTCGTAGTGTTACCGATGGGTAGTACGTTTTCTACAGCCATCGAGCTAACGTTCTTGGGTTTCGTAGTTAGTTTTGATGACAAAAGTTTTTTCCTCAACAACCGCTTGACTTTTACTGGCCTAGTAAACGTAATAGTATTTTGAATTAAACAAATTGAACTAATTTGTCTACGCGTTCACTTACGGTTTTTCAGCTGGATTAGATAGTTTCGTTCCATCCGCCTGATGTGATGTTATGTCTCTCGGCAACGTAACAATCATCGGAGTTGCTTTTACAACACGTTTCACTGGTTTTATCCTCTTCGTTTCAACCTTATTCAGGGTAATGGAATTTGGATTTCTCACCCCCGGAGACTTTTTGTTAGAGGGGGGCTTTTGAATTTTGATTAACGGTTGTTTTGTGGCCACGTTTTTTTTTGTCGATGGTTTTTGGGTAGGCGACTTGGCGACTGATTGCGAGATCAATTTTTTAACGGCCTTTTTTGGGGTATTCAGTGCTCTCTGTTGTACTTTGGGTTTCGCGTCCGCGACCAAATGTATCGCGTGGGTGTTTTCAACGTTCACCGAAAGTTTTCCAACATCATCCGTTTGTTTTTCAGCGGCCTTTCGGTGGATTTTCTTAACTACGTGTCCTTTTCCATGTTGAGTCTTTTTCCTGTCACCCGAAACCAGTTTGACCTTCGATAATTCACTCATTGTTTGTTTCAGTATATGTTTGGTTTTAAAAATCTATTGAATAATTTTTCGTCAAAGACTGAGTTTTTAATTTTGTTTAATTTATTCAAAATATGTCACCATCGTTAGCAACAACTAGTCAAGCCAGCTACACGTCTCAATGATGGTTTCATTTTCAAAAGACGAATATTTTAATAATTTTCCAAAAATAATTTCTGCCAAAATGTTTGTACCTATAATGATTTTATTTATAAAAAGATGTAAATAATGTAAATTCTAGTACAGAGTGATCCATTTAATATTTAACATAAGATACTCTTTATTTCCAAAAGAGCTAACAGTTATTGGAATTATTATTCTTGGAATATCAAAAGTTCATAACATTTTAAAACATTTTATATCCCTTATTGAATTAACCTTAATTTTTGTGGATGAACCCACAATCAACTTTTGATTTTTAAATATCACCCTATGTAAAAAAAGTTTATAATTATTTTTTTTAAGAATTTTCATAATATCATTTTTATTTTTGAACAATCCATTGATTAGCTATAACTCTTCAAAGTAACGTATTATTAGTGGGTTTTTAAGTATTCTTTATTTGTTAAGACTAGGAATTATTTTTTTAATATAGGTATTGGAATTAAAATATTACGACATACAAACATAAAAAAATGGTATTGAATTTACAATAAAACGTGTCATTATTGAACACATTTGAGTGTAGATTTCCAGCTGGAGTAAGATTGGTGTTGAAATAATATTAGCAAAAAGTTAAACATAATTTAGTAAACCCAACACTTTGTAACGTCACAAAATTTTGAGACATATTAAGTATACCCATTATTATTATTCCCTACTGATTACCGTACCTTTATTGTCATAACCATTGTTTGCAAGATAAATATCGCGCGCCAATATGCATAATGACTATGTTATGTAATCCATGTTCCCACCATCATCAGCCGCCGCCGTCGTTATAAAGCTCGAATGCCAACCGGACCGACCGTACTGCCACAAAAACATTTTGTTTTTCAACGACTTCGGAACACGCCTGACGTTTACCAGGTTCTCGTCCGGGGACTTCGTCTGACTTTCGTCATTTTCACCATATGAAAACCTCGTGGAGATTTTGTCACTTTTGTCCACTCCGATCGTAGTCCATTATTTCGTGCACGTTCTCGTCAAGTTTGCATATACTAACTACAAATATTAACAACACGATGCTAATCCACATGATGGGCTAAAGCGACGTCGAGGGTCGCTGGTGGCCGAGAGAACCAGACAACAATTTTCGTCAACTCAAGTCATAAGTTTCACCACCGAATTGCCGTAATATAATTTTCCCCTTGGTACCTCCGTTATACAAGCACGATGTGGGTCATCTTTTTCACTCCTTTAAATTACAAGCTCCCTCAATTAACAGATTATATGATTAATCGCAAGTAAAGGTAATATTAAAAAACTATATATAAATTATGATGTCGATCGATTATGGCATAATATCGTATTATCATGGTCCAATTAAAATATATGCTTAGACGGCATCACCGATCTTCGACCGCCTTACTCTGGTGCTGATCTGGTTCTGGATATAATTCATATGCCTCGTGGTTAAGGACCACCCAATTGATATAATATACTTGCAATTATTCTTATAAGCTGTCCCTATCCCCAATTTTCCCTGTGCAACATACTATTTTCTGTGCCTATGCATGTGCCAACCAACTTTATATTATCATTCACTCTCTGTGAACTTATTATTATTTTAAAATGTAATGCTTTGCTTTATTATCTTAAATTACTATTTGCAAGATATTGCACCATGTGAAATACACACTCATGATAACCGTAAAAACCATATTCTCATTTCTTTATCCCTTTATTATAAATCTTTCACTTTCAGTAGTGACTGTGTGTACAAAGCCTATCAGCTCCACCGACTTGGCCCCACAGCCTACACTCGGTGCGGCTGGTAGGTCACTGTTTAAGTGTTCCCCTTGAACGGTGGGTAGTTTCTGGTTATTTTCCAAACCATACTCTGACAACTTATTGAGTGTAGAAGCAATCGTTTACTAAGGTTAGGTAATTTGACTAATTGCTTGATTTGGGATAAGAATCCAACAGTGTCAAAACAACAGCTTAGTTATTATTACTTATTATAAATAAAAATTACTTTTATTTCCACCTAAATTTGATGTTGGCTTGGCACTATTAGTTGTTTGTATCACATTATAAATAATTGTTTATTTAACCATAACTGTTATTAAATTTGTCTTATTTAAAGTTAATTTGACACCACTACATTTATTTTTAGTACTCTTTTTGTGGTAGAAATCATTGTTAATATAACTATATATTATGTAGTGAAATTGAGTTTACCGCAGTTGTTAAAATGAAATACTCAATCATTCAAATATAAATAATCAAAAATAAATAATCATTCAATATTCAAATATATTTTTAATAAAGATAATATACAAATTGTAGGTGCATTAGGTAATACATAATTTTTAATAGGTACACAATATTAAATACCTACATATCTAATTTAAATATCTACAACATGTCTTAGAGTGACAAAAAGTTGTCCATTACCTAAAATTCTAAAAATCTTAGGTATTGTTTCTGGAAAATCTATCAAACAATAAGTTGGAAGTTACATTTTTTATTTTCTACTTCATATGATGCAAAATGAGGACCAAATCCAACTGTCAAAAAAGTCTCAACTACAAAATAAGGGATTCTTGTATTATTTTTTAACACTTCATGTATTTTCCCAAACAAAAATTCTCCTGAAATTACTTCTGGTACTAGTAGCATAGTATTTTTGTATTTAATACCATTATATTTCAACCATGCTGGAGAAAATAAATCACATTCAAATTCTGGGGTTAAATCAAATAAGTTGATTGAATGGTCTTTATTGAAAGAACTAGACTTAAATCTTAAATACGATTGTAAACCTGTACGAGAAAAAAAACGATTAATCATCTGTAATTGTATTTTATGAGATAATGTATAGCCAAAGTTAATTCTACATGGTATTGCATCGGCTATTGATTTTATAGTCTTATTTTGCCTCAAATATTATACTAGATTTTAGTATAAGTGGTCCATTTTTTAGAAGTAGTTGACCATAGTGTAATAAAAAATGATATTGAGGTTTAAGAGTGCATTTTGATAATGACATGTACAGTTGGTTATATTCAAAAACTAACTTATTTAATTGAACATGAACTCTGGTTGTAAAAATTTAGAACAACATATAACCACTATTTTATACACGTTTCGATAAGAGTATATTTCATTTCGTCATTTGTTGTTTACTTGTTGAGAGGTGTCCATATGTCCTCGTGTTTTTCGTAATTGTTGAGTTCTTTTAGTTTTCAATTATATCACTGTTTAATTGAAAACGCTGAAAGTTGCTCCTAAAAAAAGAGACCTCCTAATGAGGTACGTGCTAGATTTTCCTGACGAAATATTTCGTAGCGATTCGAATATTTTGTACTGTGATCCATATAATAAAGCCGTATCAACTACTCGGTGATTTAAAGTTACACAACACGTAGGAACCACTATTCATAAAGAAAATGAACTGCAAAGACATCAAATGTACAACAATTCATCACCTCCTGCACTTCATCGTCCAATAAATTAAAAGAAGCCCCTGGGGAGGTCGGAACGAAAACAAATTATTTTAATTACATATTGTTTATACCTTATAGTCTATACAATACATTTATTATTATTATGATTATTTAATATTAAATCTTAATTTAATTTTAATAGTGAATAATAAATTTAGTTGTAAATTATTGATATCGTACGTGCATGTACTTACGTTATTTATTGCATCTGTAGTACTCTGAGGTTTGAATTTGTCATTTAAAAATTGCATTTCTGCAAACGCAAACCATTTTGAATGGTATATTTCATTAGTTCCAGCTCCAGAATGACCACTAAATCCTTCACGTTGCCTCTCAAAGTGTAACTTTGCATCAATATTAAAAAATCAAATGATTTCAGTTATAAACAAAACTGGTGCAATGTTAAAACAATTTTATAAAAAATTTTCAATAAAAAAACTGTGTTTACCGCTAACGCAAGAGAATCGTTGTGATGGGCCGAATATCGTTCAAACTGAATAGCATTTTATTTGATTTAGGTTACCAAATTCGCATTCGTACGCGTTCCTAATATAAACGCAATTTACACACATCGAGTGCTGCAGCCATTTTATCAGTTACCTCTATATAAAACCATAGTTTTACTTCTTAACTGGAATAATCTTTGTTGTTCTATAACTTCTTCGGCATTGAAAACTCATCTGTATACTATATTAGATGTAATGTTATCATTTGGTACCAAAATATATTGTCTTTCAGGAGTTCCAACCCGAGACAAGCCAACATTTAACTGCCCATGGGAAAAACACTGCTTTCTTCTCAGGTCAACGCCCACCAGAGAGAATATTTGACCCTGGGGCTCATTAATAGTGAGGGAAAAAGAGATCTTAAAGTGATACTGTAGCCTATATTTTAAATTTTAATAGATCAAAGCTAGTTAAATCGAATAGGAAAGGCCGTGTACCAATTATTGATTGTATAATATTCTGTGGTCGTTAAGAACTAGCATTGCGTGAACATAATATGATTCTGGAAGCTTATACGGCTAGTATTTTTTTTATACATTTATTTATTTCACCCTATAGCTTTTTGTATAGGTATATTATATTTGATATATTTTTTGTATCATTTAACTATAAGTCATTTATATTAGAGATTGTGATAATACAAATCAAGGCAATTTAAGAACTATTTTGATTGAGGCATTATGTGTTATAAAACACATTCATAACACATTTCCAAGACATTGTACCTAAATAATATAAATATGTAATAATCTTTTGATATAGGCACTAAACTTGGTTTTAATCTGAATTAAAATAATTATTTTAAGACAATCCTTCAGAAACTGAATTGATAAATAATGTTTTCTTTATTTAATACTGTTGAATATTTTAGATTCTTAATATTAGGAGCATAAACGATAAATTACTACTATTTTTGCAAAATGATTCATATTTTAATTTAGACGTAATTGTGTTACGGAAATCTGGCACTATCCTAAAAATTGTATTTATTCTATACGGGGTATAAAACAACATTGTACTCCACCACGAAAAGAAACTAGAATGATGACATAATTGTCTTTGCAAAACAACATTTAGATATTGATTTTTACGAATATAATTTTTGTGCAGTAAATATTATTAAATTAGTTATCAATAATATTGTTGTTTCGTTAAATCTAATTTGTATACACAGGTCACCCTCGGGTGTAATAATTAATGCATTTTTGACTCTTTAGAAGCTACATTAGTGTCAGATACAGACATTGTTGATAAAACCATGACTATCTTATTAGGTGATATTAACATAAATATAATAGATTATAATAATGTTGAGAATAATTACCTTGACTTATTATCACCAAATGGTTTCAGTTCTCTTATAAACGTTTATACGAGAACTCCTGCAGGCATTAGTATAAACTCTTGTATCGATCACATATTTGTCAAATCAAACAAAAATAAAAAAAGCCTTGATAACATAGAAGCTGGTGTACTTCAAACTGTATTTTCTGATCATTATTCTACCATTATATCTATTCCAAATGTAGGTAATTAAAGAGAAATAAAAATTAACTACTTTCGAGTGTATACATTTTAAAAAGTTAGTTGATAATTTTAACTATATTAAATTGTCTGATTTATACAGTATTAGTAACGTAAATGAGGCAATGGATTTTCTATATACACGTATTTTCGATGCTATAAATATATTTTCAAAGAGACTTCAAATCTAATCGTTTAAAAATTGGATGACATCCGGCTTATTATGCTCGGTGCGTAAAAAACAAAAACTATCGTTAAAAACAAAAAAACATCCAAACATTATTAGGTAGTTTAATTTAGTATTATAAAAAGTACAGTAATAAACTAAATTATGTTATTAAAATGGCAAAAATAAATTATTACAATGACCAATTTCAATGTATTTCCGGAGACCCTAAAAGCACCTGGAAATTAATAAAAGATTTAACTAATAAACCAAATCCTGACAATGATATTATAAAACGCTTGAAATATAATGATAACATAATAACATTATTGATATACAAAAAGAACCTTTAACTGCGTCTAATAATTTAAATATGTTTTTTTTCACTATTGAACAGAATCTAGCAAATAACAAGAATAATATGAGACTTCTCCAGAGATCAATTTCAACAATTTACTCTCGGTAAAAATAAATTCGATGTAAATCATGACTATAATAAAACTTTTTAAAGACGATGTAGCCTGTGGTTTTGATCAGGGGCGGATAGGGCTATTTTATGTTACCGGGAAGTCAATTCAAGGGTGGCCCCGAATGGAAAGGCCCCAAAAATTTTTACTCGCTTCGCTCGCAGTACGATCGCTAATCAAATTATCTCAATTAATACGAGTCACGTATTTTTGCTGCTACCTCACTGATCCTGACTTACTGTTGAAATAATCTTTGAAAGCTTCCCTGACTCGAAAAGCTTCGTGTGTTGCGTTTCCTCCAACTGCACCAAATTGTATTATGTTCGTATTCGTTTGAACGTCCGTTATGGTATCTCTGTCAAATCCGTAGGATACACCATTCGTTCATCTTGTAACTGGTTATGGATAATACATGCGGCCATTATTAAATTTTCAACTGTCTCAGGCAGAATATTAATTGGCGTGAAAAATGCACGAAAGTATTGACACAATATGCCAAACGTATTTTCTGTTGTTCTTCGAGCTCGACTTAGGCGGTAACTAAAAATGGCTTACTTTGGATCTAATTTTGTATGGTTTCGGGGATAGGGCCTCATCATTGTCTCTGTTGGTTTAAATGCTTCGTCACCGACAAAGACATGAGGCAAGACTACATCAATGTTTGGTAAACATTTCTGTTTTGGAAATTTGAATTCTCCGGTTGATATTAATTTGCCCAAATTAGATTTAGGGAAAATTCCTGCACCGCCTTCTTAACTATACGACCCTATGTCTACAACCAGAAACTTGTTATTCACGTCAACTAAAGACATTTACACAGTTGAAAAAAATGACTTATAATTAAAAAACAGCGATCCAGAGTTATCAAGGAAAACGATCCGTATGTGCTTCTTATCTATGGCGCCGCAGCAATTCGGGAAATTCCACATTTCAAAAAAATCGTTGGCTACTTTCGACAAGCTATATTGCATCGGTTCCGGCATAGCTATGTTTTTTAAACGATGACAAATAGCTAATAATATTTCCCTTATAATAGTACTTATCCAGCTGTGAGATATTCGGAATTGAAAAGCAAGGGATCTATTACTTTCTCCGATTGCTAAAAATCTGTAAAATATAAATAATACACTACAATTATTTTCAGTAAATTATTGCAAGACAAGATGGCGCACAATAAGAGATTTATAAAAAAAAAATTTTAAAAAACAAAGATTAGGTACCGGTTGAGCAGTTACAACAAAATCGAAGTACAATGACGATTCATTATGATTTTTAGGCGACATCGAAAACGAAAGAAGGTAAAAAATTATATGATGTATTTTTATTGTATTGTATTGTATTTAATTTTCAAACCTTGGACACGGATTATAAAAATGTTATGAATTTTTAACTATAAGGTTATTGGTACATTTTTTTTTTTTTTTTTAAATAGAAAAAATTTAAAAACACATCATTTTAAAATCAATACTGTTGTATATTACCAGAATAATGAATAATGACACAATTATAGTCTTTTATTGTCAAACGTATAAATCATAATGCCGTACATTAACATTGCCTACTCACTAATGGCCGATGGACAATCCCACCAACCGTAATATGATACTTATGATTATTATTAGTAAAAACGCTATGTTTAATATATAATGTAAATGCTGAATATGCAACAAATACCATATATGTTTATGTTGTTTAATTATTTTCAGAACTACATCTAACATTTCAGTCGAAAAAATAGCCTGCAATGACAACACAAACTACTCAGAAATGGCTGAAAAGGAAAGTTTTGATCAAACTGAAGAAACCTAGGCAGAGAAACTGTTACTTGAAACTTCTGGACCATTATTAGATATTTATTTATTTATTTATTTTATTGATTTACGCCAGGACAGGCATTAATTTAAATACAATATTTTGTTGCTAAAATTAAATATAACAAAAACAGTTGAATAATATAGTAACAAAGAGGAGAAAAAAAAGATATGTTGATTGATGACAATCTACCAAACCATAGTTTGATGGATTCATTTAGAAAACGTGCGAAAAAAACAACACGAAGAGCTCAAGATAAGATGTTAGAATGTTAGATGAAATCAAGAAAAGGTTGGTTAAGATAAATGAAACAAAAAGAATGTTATGATCCAATTCTAACTTTTTTTTAAAGTATGACTTCGACCATTTCAACATTTCCTCCAGAATCAGTTGTGGAAGCAAAATTAGGATATTTAATATTGTTTCCGAAATGGAATTACGCTTATTAAAAACAAAAGCTAACATCATGAGTACCTACACCACATGTAGAAACAATGACATCAACATCAACATTATCATCAAATCTGCAAGTTCCTACAATACTTGGAGAAGAATCTTCGTGTTCCACTATGGTTTCAAGTGTTTCAGACATTTCAAATCCTACTCCATCCGCAAACTCCAATTTTTCATATTTACAATATCTCGATGAATATTAATTTTTTTATTTTACAAGCAAATTTAAAATTGTTCATACAGTTTTTATTTTATTTATAATATAATTGAAATTGAAGAAAATTACCTAAATATTTATTGTTCCTTTCTTATTTTGCTAAATATACCTATAATATAATAATTTTACTTACCTACCTTAGATTGACACCAAGTTTTATTTCCGGTGATTTTGGTTTCTTAATCCGATTACTTGGACGCCTTCTTTATCGTCTTTAATATTATATAGTATATAATTAAATAATTCAAATGACACTCTAAAATATGCCCTGAATCTCGTTTCATTGTCAATAAGGTGCCTTTGGATTAAAGTACTGAAACAACTCTCCCTAAATATTGTAGTTGACTAAATATTTCATCGTTTTCATTACGGAAATGATTCGCAAGTAGCAATAGTTCTTCATCTGCTTCATCCTCCAAAATATTATAACCACGTCCATTTTGATGTACTACTAAACATCAACTGATGAAAATCCAAACCACGCAGTCGTAAACATACATAGTTATTGCTACATCGTAGTAAAACACTTCCATCACGCATAACGCAAGCGTGATCGCGCACCACGCAATCACGGATGCGCGATTGTAGGAAACCAGTCCTTTAACTTTTTGAGCTCATAGAGAAGGATGGCAGGAAAATATTTAAAGTAATAATAAAGATTTGGTTTTAGTTCTTGAAAAATATTCGCATGCTTTAGCTTCTTATGTTACTCAAGTGTTGAGTTAAAAGGAAAAAACTTACAATTTTATATCTTGGCAAAGAGAGAACCAACTAATTTAAGCTATTAATAGAAATATACATGATGTAATTAAAAAAAAAATCTTAACTGCTGTATTTTTTAGTATTTCATTAGACATGACATTCGATGTATCACGGAAAGAACAACTATTTTTAGTCATTCGTTATATCAATAAAGAATATGGCACTGTTTGTGAAAGGCTTGTTGCTCTGCGCGACTGCCCTGACTACTAGAAAACATTTATTAACAATGTTAGATACAATTTGTTCAGAAATAAATTTAGATTGGAGAACAAACCTTGTTGGCCAATTGTATGATGGTGCAGTGTCCATGAGAGGTTCATATAATGGATTTCAATCTCTTGTTAAAAAAGAAAATCCATGTGCAGTGTATATTTAATGCTGGGATCGTCGGTTTAATCTAGTTGTTATTGATGCTGTTAGCTGTTATATAGAGCAGAGGTCCCCAAACTTTTTATTGTACGACCCATTTTGGAAATTTTTCAAAATTTGACAACCCACAATATCAATGTATGAATTGAAAATATTCAATCAGAGATGATAGTGGTGAAGAACAGTTTATTAAAATTACAAACTAAGGAAAATTAAACTAACTATGAATATGAAACCATAAAACATGTATTAATGAAAAGTGCATTATCTAGCTTATACAAACTTCTTCCAGTAGCCATTAATTTACCTATTGCATAAGCTACATATTATGTAAGAAATTTTTTAGCTATGAGTAAGATAAAGACATGGGTACACACTTGTATGTTGCAGGACCGCTTCAACAACTCAGCTATTTCGTACATAGAAAAAAATATTCAGTTAAGGAAAACCAAGAAATTTTACGCAAAATTTTGGTTTTTGGTGTAACTCTAAGACAAATAACCGTAGATACATGAAATATTGACAGTGTATTAGCATTTTCTATACAATTTTCAATTTTTTTAATATCTTTAGGTTTTTTTTCTATGAATGTCAATAAAATTTTATCCGTTGGGTTAAAAAGATTGAAAATTTATAAAGGTTCCTAATACATTGTTCAATAGTAGTTGAAAAGTATTAAAAATATATATTCACGATTTTTTTTTTCTAAGCATTTAAAGTTCGAATTTTGACAAAATGTATCAAATTTCAAATTTAATAATTATTTTGTAGTTAAAAATGTATAAAATTAAGCTTAAATTTACTTATATTTAGGGTTAGGATTTATATGCTCTAAAAAACTAATAAATATTCCCTAAAAAATACGCTGATATGTTGTAAAAATTACTTAAATATGCTCTTAAAAAAGCTGTAATATGCATTTATAAAAAAAAATTAAAGTTAAAAATGTTTATTCAAAAAATGAGTGGTAAAAAAAATATATATTAAATATTAAATATTTAAATTATAAGTTTGTATTATACATTTTATGAAAAAAAATTGAATAAATTATTTACTTTCATCATTAAAATGTGAATTGCATTGAACAATCATCGTCTTTTTCAAGTTTTCGAAGGTAAATCTTCGTCGATTGTCAGCTAAAACAGTTTTATACGTCGAAAAACTTCTTTCGACGTCCACTGAAGATGCGGGAGCATACTTGAAATATGGAATATCTGTCACTGTTATACTTTGGTCCATATTGGAAATTGATTCTCGTGCGGAAATAATATCTTTTATATTTTTCAATGATTCATATACGGTATTTTTCTTGAGAATTGTATTTAATTTATTATTGATTGATCTTCCTAGTGTCTCAGATATTTTTTTTACAATTTCGTCAAAAGACAAAATAGAATTGGCCAATAAGACGTCTTGTTTTTTCAAAAACGTAATTTTATTTGGGATAAAACTAAGATGAGTTTTTATAAAAATTAAATTACCTTCTAATGTTGATTCTTGCATAAGTTTTTTTACGTGTTCGATGGATACTGCATCTTCTTCATTTAACATATTTATAACTTAGCAAAATGCTTTGTAATTGTCGCAGTAATATATCGCTGCTTCTAGCCATGGGCGTAACTTGGGTAATTTTTATGGGGGGGCAAATTTTATTTTATATCGATATATCGTATACTGGTATTTAGATATTAATTAAAACACTAAATATACTTAATCAATGGAAACTGGAAAGTATAATATAATAACATTATCTAAGATAAATCTTTATTGTAGCATGTAAAATTAAATGACATGATGGAAAAAGCTTGATAAGATGATGGTTTATTTAATAAAAACATTCTGCATTTCTATATTCTACCTGTTGCTTTATTTTTAAATAAAATGGAATTTATATTTATACATAAATACAAAGACTATACTTATACATTATTAAAAGTTAAACCTAATAATTAATATTATATCCTTGTAATATGTCTATGACAATTGAAGTCTTCTACCTCTTTCTGTTGAATCTGCATCAAACTGATCAATAATTGTATCAAAGTTAATTTCAAAAGTTTTTTCAATATGTAAAATAGCCATATTACTAAGTCTTTCTTGGCCAATCATGTGGATCATCGTCACCTAAATTAATATTGTTAATTCATAAGTTAAATAAAACAGCTTACATAATATGTATATTATACTATGGATAAGTGGATTATATTATATTAAATTACTAATATAAACTTACCAGAATTTTGTTTTGTTCTTTTTGGCATAAAAAACTCGTGCAAAGTTTTCACTCCTTTACCTTTGGCTGCCATACTGATTATTGATATTTATTATTTATTTTGTATAGTATACTATATTTTTATTAAACAATAAACTTATTTAAATTCGAATAAAACTTAAAAATTTTAAATTGCGCAGCGATGCTATTATCAAAAATGCAGCACAAGGTTTATTAACAAAACAAACCGGCGTTCTTAAATTTTAATAAATTGTTATCAGTTGACGTTGACGGTTAAACAGTTATCACGAATAGGAAAACAGTCTGTCATATCACCGAACGATTTTATGGTTTGGCCGTTTGGTTTTGTTTTTACTTGATAATAATATTATGATAATAGATTAATATTATGATAATTCTGTTATCATGATGGATTACGATGGCATACCGCATAATAATATTATGGCAAATGGCAATGAATAAATACATTCTGGTTAATCAATGAATTTTTTTTTTTATAGTTAATATTTTTAAAATATTATACTTTTCAGTTTTTTCGAAAAAATAATTCTTAAAAATCTAAAATACTTTTTTGGTAATATTTTTAAAATTAAAAGTACAAAATACCAAGGGGGGCACTGCGCCGTTAATTTGTTTTAGGGGGGCAGTTGCCCCTCTCGCCCCCCCCCCCCAGTTTACAATATGCTTCTAGCCATGTACCCCATCTGGTAATTATATGTTGAGGAGGTAATGGTATTCCTGGAGCATTATTTTTAAAAATTAAAACCCTTGAAGGTGCTTTTAAAAATATTTTTTTTCTATTTGAAATCAGTGAATCAATTTTTAGAAAATTTTTTCGAATTTCTTCGCAAATTCTATGCACTGCGTGAGCGAGACATGGGATATGAATCATTGTTGTGTATAAAGCTGACAAAGCTTTTCCTGCTTTTACCATATACGGCACTGCATCAGAAACACATTGCAATACGTTATCTCGTTTTATTCCTTCTGGCCATAGTAAAAAAAGTGTTTCATCAAATAATTTATAGATTGTTTTATGGTTAGTTTGATCTAGAACTTCTGAATTAAAAAGAAAAGTTTTGCCTGGCGCATCAATTTCTAATGTTCCGATAATAACGTTTGCCACATAAAGGCCTTCTACATCAGTAGTTTCATCAATGCAAATCCAGATATTTTTATTATTTACGTACCTCTTAATACTTTCAATTTTTTTTTTATAAATATGCGTGACGTAATTTTTTCTTAATGTTGATTCATTTGGGATATCTTTGTTAGTATATTTCATTAAAAATACACACAATAATTTATTATTTAATTTGTTCGATGGAATATTTGCAGACAACATCGCTTTACATAGATCTTCGTTAAAAACTGAATGTTTTTCACAAATTGCATTTGACACTAAATTTTGTGTAGTTTTAATCGCATTTGTTTTTAAACGATTTACTGCGCGTAAATGTTTGGCGGTTTTTAAATGTTGATTTACCGTGAATCTTTTTTCCGAGTTTACTCGTACGTCACATAATTTACAAAAAAGAATTTGGTTATCGGTAGAAAAAACACCCTCGTTTTCGGAAACAAATATTTTTAAACGTGCAGAATTAGATGCTGAAATTTAAGGCATATTGATAAAATTTATAAGATGAATAGAAAATATAAACAGACTTTAACACGCGTTGGTTGACAAACTCGTTATACACGGACCACGGTACTAATATAACAAAAATATTTAAAACTTTTAGTTCAATAAAATACGATTTATCTCATCGATTTTATGTTCCACTCACACGTCACACCATAATGATATCGACGATATCGTATTACCTAACGATTAGCAATAGATTATTTAAACATAAGGACAAATTACGATACACACTACCTATTGGCTATGTCTATTATCTATAGTTTGTGCGTGGACGCTGTTTAATACTCGCCGCAATATCTAGCAATGTATATTGTAAAAACTGATAAAATAAAAATTGTTCTCGTCCGCTATATCACGTGTGCTTAACTTTACGGCGATTGAAAACCGCATTCATGCGCAAATTATCCGCCAAATGTTTAATACTAATAATTAATAAACTCAAAAATATGCACTAAAAATCCAAATGTTAAAATAATCATTACTTATAAAAAATCTTCAAAATATGCAAAAATATGCAAAATAAAACTATCATATTTTTAATCCCCAGTATGTAAAACATATCTTTACCTTACTAAGCTATCTTTTGGACTCACCAAATAAATATGCAAAATACTACAACATCCTAACCGTACTTATATTAATCAACGTTTATATTTAATAGGATTAAAAATTTAAAACAAGGTTCCACTTATCCCCCCCCCCCCCACCAATAAAATTCTGGCTACGTCCTTGTTCTTACAAAATAAATATGTTTAAAAACCGATAATTTAGTAAGCTCAGAGAGTGGGCTTTCCTAACTTCTTTGTACAGAAGTTAGGGTTCTGTTAAGTCTGTTAGTTGGGTGATACCCTTGATGGTACTAAACCAATATGCTGACTCAAAAGGGACTTTCAGTAACTAGATGGTCTGCTAGAAATGATACATGCCAGAGTATTAATAAAAAATATATAGGTAGCTGAAAAAAATGCATTGCTAGTAGATTTTGATAGTGAAAAACCAATTACAGCCAGTTTGAAGACAATGGATTGTTAAGGAATATGAATAAAGGAGAATCTGAATTTATGACATCGCTATGGTATGATATTCTTCAAACATTTAATAATGTGAGTAAATTGCAATCCATTAAAATAGATCTCAGTTCTGTTGTTGAATTATATAATTTACTAATAAAATATATTACAACATTACGAACAATGTTCAACACCTATGAAAAATTGGCTCCAGACAAATTTTAAGAAAATGTTCCCCAGTTTGAAACAAAATAATAAATGTATGAATCCAATGAACCGGATACTGTGTTTAGTAGCTATTAACATTTTAAAATAAATACTTTTTATCCTATCTGTGATAATTTGTTAAATTAACTAATAAAGAGAGAAGGGGCTAATGATAGTTGAATTTAAAAATATTTATTTATATTGAAGTTACAAGAATACAGTCCATCCTAAATAAGAAAACCGCTAAAATGTTACGTACAATTTACAATGAAGATCTGGACGAATCATTTGATAATTAATGTATACATTTTCAAAGTTTATTGAAGACACTGGAAGATCCACCAACTAGTTTGCTTTAAATGAGTTTACTTACAAAAAAATTTGATTTGGTAACTACTTTTTCACCAAGAATTATTTACGATATACCATGTCATTTGATAGACTTAACAGATTGGCAGTTCTTGCTATTGAATCGTCAATAACTAGTAAATTTGATTTTAGTGAAATTATAAAAACATTTGTCCAAGAAGAAAAAAAATGTTTAAGTTTGTATCTATTCAAGTTTTTTATTACAGTTTTAAACAAATAATATTATGCATATATTACCCTATTTACACTTTTATTATAATAATAAATATGTAAGATGTTTAGTTGTTAATAAAAATCCATATTAATAATATTATTAAATTAGTTTAAAAGCGTGGAGCATGACGATAAACCGCAACGTGGTGCACATACGTAAAAACAGAAAATCGCAAGCTTTAGAAGGATATAACTTCAAAAACAATAATTTTAATTTTTTTTTACATCGTTATTCTTAGTCATTTAAAAAAACATATTACAAAAATAAAAAAAATCATAAAATCGAGAGGTAATTAACAGGTTAACCGACAACAACTACGTTATTTTTACCTAACCTATTTTTACGTCATATCGTAATCTTCTGATTTAACAAGAACGACAAATGCGTGTGAGCCTTTCAATTTCAACCAAAGTTTTTACAAAGACTCCCTTCCAATAGTGTATTGGTTACAGTGGCATTAGGAATTGATTCTGGGATGGAATTTAAGTTTTTATAATCATAGGCTAAATTATTATTGACATAATATTATAATTGCAAGATTATTATTGACCACATTTGATTGACATCCACGGATCCTTTAATTTTAATGTTTTTTTATTTTAAATTTATTGCATATATTATTAGATTACTAAAAAAATGCATAGTTTAATCTATTGTTTTCATACAAGTAAAATCGTAATTTGTATTTTTACCTATGAGTAAAACCAGAAAGAGTAAAACCAGAAATTAATGTTGAAGGAGCCTTGTTTTGGAGCATAGCATGTTTTAAGGAGTAATATTTAGGTAACTCATATGACATACATGTACACATTTAGGCTGTGTTCAATGTAAGAGTAGTAAATTAATATTAGTGCGTGTTATCCGTAATCGTTTTTAACTCTTGTCTCTCGCGCACGCACGCACATTTCATTATTTCAATACGTAGGTAGCATATAAAATGACATTTATTCAAAATAGTACAAAAACAAAAACAGGAAAGACCAAAACTTTGACTTACATCATTCCATATTAGGTAGTAAGCATAAAGTAAAACCGATTACTAGATAATTTAAAAAAAGATGGATCAGTATTTTATGAAACAGTAAATTCTACAAATCACTTAATCTTTATAATATCTATTGTGACTATAATTATAATATTATGTTTATAGTTTTATTTTATCTAAAAGTATTTAAGGTAAAATAGACTATTTTATGAGGTTACATATTTAATTTTTATATTTATTCTTATTATAAAATAGTTATATATTATTATAATGATTTACTAATATTATTGTCGAAACTAAAGTTTACACCAACAATTTTAAGCTGCGTTTTTAATTTGCACCGCCAAAATTCTAATCGATTATTCTTTCGATAGGTACATCGGTATAAGTGTTGATAGTATAATATAATATATTGAGATATGAGAAGCTAAAGACATAGAATATTCCGTTTATAGATTCCGAGTGGTTATTTTACTTAGGTAAGTACCTAATTTAAGTAACATTCTTCTAAAAAAAAAAAAAAAAAAATGTACCTATTTGTCATTATTACATTTAGGACAATATAATAATGGTATGAATAAAAAAGAGGGCAAGTGGATGTTGTGTAGCTGGCTGTATGTAAACTGCGACAAAAAAAAAATTAAGATTATACAATCTGCGACAAAACCGATAAGATACATCATACAAACTGCGGCAGTTTATTTTATATACTTTCTATATTATATACTATATTTACCGATGTACGTATATCGTTAAATTAATTATGTGATGTTTCGTCTTGAGCACAAATTGGTAAGGTAAATCCAAATGTATTTTTAAGTTTTAACGAAACATATCGGTATTATCGATTCCTTTACTTTTGATAATACTAGTTAGTACCTACTTACAAGTGTTAGATGTTACTTAATAAAAGTAGTTAAAAGTTTTGTATATTTTATTCAACTTCATGGAATTGTCAACAATGTTTAGCCAGAATGGCAAAGTATTAACAGTGTTAAACGATTTTAAATTCAAATTTAAATATGAATAAAAAATAAATGGTAATACAACTTGGGAATGCACTAAAAAAACATGCAAAGCCAAATTAGTCTTCAATAAGGAAAACACTCTACTGCAAGAAAAATCAGTTTTGGATCACAGTCATGAATCAGATTCTACAATTGAACGTCAAATAGTAAGTAATAGTATCAAACGCAAAATATCTGAAAGCAATATAAATTAAATGCCATCTAAAATAATAAGAAAAGAACTTCGTAGTTTAGAAAACGATAACCAATTACTAACTAATGATATTTCATATATTCGTAGAAATTTATATAATAAAAAAACCAAATATCACCCACCACTTCCCAAAGATATTAATGAAGTACATGAAGTTCTAATAAATATGAATATTATGACTAACAAAAATGAAAACTTTTTACTAATTAATGATAAGGAAACAAATATAATTGTATTTACATGTCACACAAATTTAAAATACTTATGTTCTATGGAAAAAGTTTTTATGGACGGAACATTTCAGTTCTGTACTAAATTTTTTTATCAGTTTTTTGTACTACATGGCTTTCAAAATGGTATTTATACGTCTCTGGTATATGCATTGCTTCCTAATAAACGTACATCGACTTATGAACATTTATTTAAAAAGTTACGTGATGCATGTTTGACTGAAGGATTTGTACTTAACCCAAGTATGTTTGTAATTGATTTCGAAATTGGAATACACGAAGCGATTCACTGTATATGGCCAACCAGTATTATTCGAGCTTGTAATTTTCATCTCGGCCAAGCGTGGTTTAGAAAATTACAAAATTTGGGTCTATCTAAAGTTTATATTGAAGGAGACACAGATGAAGGAAAATTTTTAAATTATATTTTTGGTCTTCCGTTCCTTGAACCTGATGAAGTCGAAGATTCGTTTGTTTTTGATTTAATTTCAAATATGCCATCTAATAATCAAATAATACAATTTTGCGATTACTTAACCGAAAATTATATGCAAGGCATATTTCCTCCTTCTTTGTGGGCATCAAAATCAGAGGTTATAACAAATAATGTATGCGAATCTTTCCATTCGAAATTTAATGCGTATTTTTATCATCATCATCCATCACTATATAAATTTATAGATGCTCTACAGGATATTCAAGTTGACACATATATAAAAATTAGAAGTGTAGAAGAAGGGGTAGTACAAATAAGAAATAAAGCGACAACGCAAAAATACAAATTTATTGATAGGTATACAGCGACAAATGAAAGAAGATGGACAAATTTCAAGATATGAATTTTTGAAAAAAGTATGTTTTAAGAATAAACGACAAAATTTTAATTAACCTATTGTAAAAAATACCTATTGTATTATTAATATTTATTTTTTTTTTTTTTGATTATTAACGATATACGTACATCGGTATATATAGTATATATAGAAAGTACATAAAATAAATTGCCGCAGTTTGTATGATGTATCTTATCGGTTTTGTCGCAGATTGTATAATCTTAATTTTTTTTTGCCGCAATTTACCATCTCCCGTGTAGCTAGTGGGTCACTGTATAATGAATGGTATTAAATTTGAATTCAATGAATAATATCATAGTATACAAAGAATGATTCTAAACCGAGACGGTTTGTCAGTGAGGATATTTTATATTATATTTATATTGTTATTACTTATTATTAAGCCGGTAAGTTGAATTAATATTATAAAATTACAACAAAATAACTAAAATCGTTAATCTTGGTTATTTGTTATGTAATTTATCATATGAAGTTAATATTTTTATTATCGGCTTATTCGATTGGAAACATTGTCCGATGATCGGGCAAATATAAAATTGAAATTTAATTTTAGTTTAATTTGGGAATATTCCGTGTTAGTAGGTACTTTCTTATAGGTATCTCATTATGTCTACTATATAGTATTATCCAAAGATCTACCACACGTATACGTAGTATCGAACGAATAATCGATTTGAATTATTCTGATACTAATATTGTTCATATTTTTTGTGTTTGGAACGGTCACTAAAATAGTGAATTATTTATTTCTTATATTATGTCTATGGTGTTAATTTTTTATCAAACAAACGTCAAATGAACGAAAAAAGTTGTCCACGTTCGTTTAATGATGGAACGCGTTCAAATGTTTCTCGATTGAACGCGTTTATGCGTCTCGTACACATAAAATAGAGCTTTATTCGAATTCGAACGCTAAATTACCTACCTAAATTACAAACGCATTTCAAAAATGTTGGTTCATATTACGCATTTACGCCATTACGCCGTACGGCGAAAGACACAAGTACCAACACGAGATACCAACAAATAAATCGTATCGTACAAAAGAGCCAGAATAGCAAAATCCCAGATACCAGCCACACAGGTGGTTCCATTCCAGAGATTAAATTTATAACTAATTTTCGTTCAAAAATGCCAAACATAATAATATAATCTTATTCGTCAATTATTAATGTAATATCTGATTATCATAGAGTGGCAGAGTTTTTATGTTATAATATTATATAATAAGTTGTATAAGTACCTAGTTAATTTTACTGAACAGTTACGAATAAAGGTGAATTATGTATTTTATTTAATTAACAAAAATAAAGATTTTTATAATTATATATTATGGGTTATTGACGATTTTGAATGTTTTGCAATGTATATATATATATAAAATATTCATATTGGTTCAAATGATATAGATTTATTTTTAATATCTTCGGCGCTTAGTTATGTCATATATTAGGTAACATTTTGTATTGTAGGTGTTAAACTGTTAATATCCTACTAATTTTGGCGCAGTTACACAGTACAGTTATATATAGGTATATATTTTTATATCTTTAAATAGCCCTATAATCACATATAACACACCTTTCTTCAATTTTGGAGCAAATTGACTTCACCTATTTCTCCATTTATATGATAAATTTCCAATTTTATTGTGGACACCTACAATAGTGATGAAAACTAGTGCCTCCAGAACGTAATGCAGTAATATATATATATATTTATATATAAATTATAGGTACACACATTTTTTATAGTATTCAAACTTACCTAGAACCTAGGCGTACCTAAGTAATCGATGTTTCACCGGTAAATATTATTTTATATTTTAACCTCAACATCTGCGCATCATACACACTCACATGGCCGGCGGCGTACACGTAGTTAGCTACCCACCTTATGACTATTATAAAATGTATTTAAACATCAATATATATTATTATAATAGTATACATGTAGAGAACGGACATTTGTAACGAGATAATACTCTGTGGTGGTCTTGGTAATGTCAAAGTGAATGGAATTGTATTTTCAGTATAGCCGGTATAGCTTCAAACAATATGATCCAACCACCTGGAGGATTGTAAATGGTGCTGTTATTGGTTAAATATAATTTCTCACACATATTAGATGTCTAAAAATCCTCATTATTTGTATCTGGTGGATGATAAGTCTATTTATGTCGTTGAGGCTGACCATGGTGTAAGATTCAGTGGAGTATTAGTTATCAAAGATGTCTATAACTTTGAAACAGAACTTGAAATAGGCCAAGTTCCCATTTTCAGTTAAGTACCATACCTCGTTGTATTAGGTTATCGGTTTGACACTCAAAAAAAAAAGAAGAGAAACATATTTATTTGGTTATTTTTAATGAAAGCATGGCACAACAGAAGAGTTGTAATGTAGCCATGTAGGAATAAAACCAAATTGTTCTTCGATAAGGTCAATAATAGTATTATCCTATATTTTATTAGAACTCACTACTAAAAATGTATAAAACTTTTGGGCATCTTCTAACCGGACAATTTAATCTTTGCCTGCAAAAAATTAATCTTTCCCATATGCGTTATCACTATATGTTTATAAATTGATGACATCTTTTAATATTTCTGCTTCAGAAACTGTAAGATAGTGACATTTCACTGGTATCTTTTTAAAGTTTTAGATTAAAATAATGTAATTTGTTGCTAAGTAGATGAGTTTCAGCTACCCGTGAAAAATTATAAAAAGTAATAAATAATAATAATTTAGTAATATTTTCTTTAATTTATCTAGTTAATTGAATGTATTCATTTTTAAGTATTCTTAATAAAAGATATAGGTACATAGTATACATATATATGAATATTATATATTATATTATTATGCACGCCGAGGACGGATGTTTGTTACGAAATAATATCGCTTTGGAGGGGCTCCTGTGTGTTAAATATATATATATACACACACACACAGCGCTGTCAGGTAGTTCATTATTATTATTTTGGATGTGACAACAATCAGTTGCCACTCGTTTATTGTGTATGTGAGCGCGCGTTCGCTTGTGTGTGTGTGCGTTAGGGTTAGCAGAAGAGAGGTGTCCCCGACGAAATTGAAATTCGACACCAAAGCAGAGGAAAAAAAAATAGTAATAATGATAATACACAAACGCACACACGTTTTTCGCACTGTTCAACGTAAGGGACGAATGCCCGTCTGTCTGTCTGTCTATCCATTGTTCGTCAAGCCACCGATTGTGTGAGATCGTTCCAATATAATATGTACATGACGTATATACATACGAATACACGCATATAAATGTTGTTACATCGACAAGCGGGGCTCGACTGTTGCCGAGAGAGAGAAAGAGAGAGAGAGAGAGAGAGAGAGTGAGAAAGCTTTATTATTATTATTTATTATTATTCAAGTCCCAGTGAATTAAAATAGAAACCATTATAGACTTGGGCACACGTAACTGCAGGACGAAATTTAAAAAAATATATTTTAACATTATACGTCGTATTAAGAATGCACTAATATAATGTACGTACATATTGTATTATACGCCTAAATCAGTTTAAGAAGTGCGTGAAAAGGCTAGGTACATTTTTTTTTACTCTCGCGGTATTAATAAGTAGCTATAGTTAAAATATGATACATAAAATCTCGTTTCGTGTACTTTACATAATATTTTTAAAAACCGAAGAATTCGGTCTGCAGTAGGTAGGTCATTGAAATAATGGATGTACTAAATTCGAATTCGAAGATAAATTATTAATATGGAATACAATTATGAGTGGAGACGGCGTGTCAAATTCCATATTTCTAAAGATATTTTACAATACATTTATATAATTATTAATTATAAAATTATGGTTCATATATTATTGTTATTATGGTAGTAGTATTATAACTTATAAATTATAAGTGAATACCAACGTGACTTATAGAATGGTGTGAATAAGGTTCGTGGTGTAAAAATCTGAAAATTAGTCAAAGTGTTTTTTAAATCTCATTATACGAGTAATATACCATTACGTATAATGGTGAAAAGTGTGTCAACAATACATATAAAATTAATATATTTTTCAATTACAACAAAATTACTTAAATCTTTATTTTTTGTTTAAATATTCAATTTTGCATTCAAATGTCAATAAAAAATGATATGCTTGTGTATTTCTACTTTATAAATATGACTATATGAGGTTGGTATCTAATGTATTACCTTACATGTATTTACCGAGAAACGAAATATTTATCAACATAATTTGAAAAAAAAATAAAAATAGTTTAGAACTTATTTATAAAACTTTAGATATTAAAATTTAAGAGGATGTAAGCGCAATATCTGTTTTCTCTCACAGATCCTCGTGCAACATAGATAAAATGCTTTCACCTAAATTCTTTTTTTTATGATTTTTAAATATTGCAAAAATTATAGAGGATAATTTTTTCGAGGGTATGGCATTGGTTTTATATTTTATTATTATTTGACTTTGTATTCGACTTTTAAAAAAAATAAATAAATTTGTAAATTTAAATGATGTTTAAATTTATTGTTTTGTGACAATATATAAACAAATAGATATGTCATGCCTATAGCTTTATTTTCATTGTATGCTAAAATATTAATTTCAAATGTATTAAGTTAAGGATTTATAAGGAATATAGATATTAGTTATTGGTATAAATAATTTTCAAATATTTTTCAAAAAAAATTCAAAGCGTTATTTATTAATTTACAATTTTTATTTTTTAGAATAAAATCCTCCAGGATTACAGGTAGTTATACAGTGGTTATATTCATTAAATTTTATTCAAAAAAGTTATTTAGCCACTTCCGTAAAAAAATAGCAAAATGCCAAAATAGTACCTATACTAAATATCTTATACGTGTAGACATGCAGTTACCTACATTATAATATACAAATAGTATGCATAAATAGGTACTATAATTCCATCGTATTCCATCATACGAGTACCTATAGGATAATGTATAATATATATATATCAGTGATCCATTTATCTAAATGACTTATAATGTCTTAATATATTATGATTTATGAAATTACTTTTATTATATTTACTATTAACAAAATTATTTATAAAAATATAAACAAAGTAGTTGTTTATTTCACTAATTATTACTAGAAAATTATCATTGAACAAATATAATGATCATTAACTTATAAAAAAAATTGAATTAAAATCTAAAAATATCTTAATTATTTGTTTATTTTTATTTTTGAGCTGCACTTGAAACTTGACATCTTTTCTGTTGTGCCAAGCTGTCTATATTTGCACAAGAATTTTTTGATGCCAAATGAAATTGTAATTTGACATTTGAAATTTGATTGTGACTTTTCGATTTGTTTAATTTTATAAGAGATTTATTTTTCACATACATAAGAGCTACCAAACATGGATAAAATGTTAGAAAAGTGTTTCTTTAGTTTTAGACAAGTGTTTCCAAGATATTTAAAAATTTCTGGAACTACAACAGTTTCAAAGTTTGATTTTAAAACAAAATTACATTACAAATAAATTATCTCAAGTTGTAAATCTTCCCTCACATGTTCTACATTTATAGAAAATGGCTCACTAAAAAGTACAAAATGATTTTATAATTTTGAAAATCTGAAAATTTGTTCATAAATTAATTTTTTAGTAATAAAATGTGTGAAATGTATTTTTTACTATCATTACTATCCACAGTTATCCACAGATAACTGTTTTAATGTAGGAAAGTGTACCAAGTTATTTAATGAAAGTTGAGTTCCCCATAATCGAAGTTTCATCGTAAATGAATGAATTGAGTGGTACTTTAATACTTTAATTCTGAAACAATCTTGTTTTTAGATTTCATAAAACAGTCTATTTCAGTCAAATAATATAATAATTCTATGTCTGTATAATGCATAAAAAAAATTAATATTTTTACGTATTTATCGTATATTTATGTACCGAGTACCTACCTAGCTACTGATGATAATACAACCGTTACAAATTTAAACGTTAAATTAAAAAAAAAAAAACTTAGGTATACCTATTACTGCTAGTGTAGTTGTGTGAAAAATTTGATTTCAATAAGCAGTGCGTTTAATTAATTGTACGTTAGTTTATTGACGAGTTCAATATCAAGGAGGCTGAGGGAAACGTATATCTCATCTAGTCTGCAAATATTTATCAGACAACAGTTGCTCTCGACAAAATAAATGATAGTATTATTAGATACCTGTATTAAATAACTAGCATGTACGTAAATAGTGAGGAGAATGGGTGGCATCTCATCTCTCAAGCCTCCTTAAGATATTTTAATATTTATGTTTCAGTACATAGATAAAGTTATTTAATATAGTTAGATATAGGGTACTTATAAGCAAAGGGTGGACTTTGATGAACTAAAAAGTTAAATATATTATGCTCTATAAAATGTTAAAATAAGCTTTATAATTTGCACTATACACCGTAACTGTAAGGTTATAAAATATCAAAATGTGTGCTAAAAAATCAAAATTTAAAATAACAGAAATATATTTTAATTATGAATTATTATATTTGTGTAGATATAAAATAAACGTCAGAAAACGTAGTATACATTTTGAAATGAATACCAACACAAAATTACAAAATGTGATTTAAGGTCTTCAAAATGGAAACTTCCAAAAATTAGTGCTCAAAATAGCTTTTTAAAGAAAAATGTTGATTTACTTTTTATAAAATATGCAACTTTTATGCAAATATAAAGAAGTAAAGTATGCAAGTACTTAAATATGCAAAAATATGCAAAATAAAAGTTGACTATAAACTACATATTACGAAACTGAGACAATCGGAAATCAACAACGGGCGCAACACTGACCAATACTGGCACGTTACTGGCAGTTGGTTTTGGTGCAGGTGTATGTCTGGGATGAACACCGTTCAGTACTGATATACCAGTAATTAGCCAGTACTTATGGTCTAATGGTATAATAATTATTATACCATTATTTTATATGAAATAAAAAAATCGGAGTTCAATCATTACATTGTATAGGAAGTGCTAATATTTTATATTCAAAGAAAAAGTTAAGTACCTACGTTCTACGTGGTAACTTTTTGAACCTCACTGAACTTTTTGCCTCAGGTATCGTAGGTAAGTTCTAAAAGCAGCCCTGGTTCAATGTGGCCTGTAGGAAGTCTTCTTCTTTCAGATAAAATAATATGTACTTATCAAAATCTGACAAGTCTACAAGGCCTGAGAATTATTCCTGTGAAGTAATTTATTTCGATATAATACACCGTATCAACTTCCTCTCCTTAAATAGGTATCAGAAAATAGATTAGAAGAAAAGTATTAGATTTAAGATGACAACTAAAATGTAAAATTTCATATAGGCAATTTAAAAATTGTATAGAGCTTTAATGTACAGAAAATTCGGCCTAGTTTTGGACTAATAATAAAATAATTATAAGTTATTGTCTCAAATTCATTCGAGTAGCAAAAATGTTCGCAACCCAGCCGAGAATCGCCCACCAGCCACCTTAGCCAGTTTAAAGTAGCCCATATACACGTTCAATATTATTGATACCCACCAATAAAAAGCCGTCAACAAATATCAAAACGGTTTTGATATTTTCAATATTATTAAAGTACCTTCAATAGGTTCAATACCTTGTCAATATCGAATACCTATTGATCATTTTGGTATCGTAATTGATTATGTACGGGCCGTTTTAATCAAAATAATATTAAAATAGGTATAAATGGTAATAAAAGTACATAGTTTAAAATATAATTATGACTATAACTATATAATATCAAAAGATTTATTTGATAAGAAATTATAACATGATAAATTATAAAATTTTCACAAAAAAAAATGTTCATGAAAATTTACATCACTAGGTATCTTCAAAAAATAATTGATTTTACACACGCGACACAGTTCATTTTATTTATAGGTAGGTATATATGGATTTCCACATCTTAAACTCTAATTACACATCTACACCAAATCAACTTTGGTTGAAATTTTTTTAAGTGCGTAGCCTCTACTCACTCGTACACAAGCCCTATACTTACCTATACGTTTGTGAACCCTAATATTTACGCGCGTGTATATTAAAAAGTCTCGCGGACCGCCAGTTGCCCACCCCTGTTATAATATTATAACATCAGAATAATTCGAATACGACATACCGATTTTTGCTTATTATCACGTGTCCTGTTTACTGAGCTGAACACGCGCAATGGCATTATTGTACGCGTTGTTAACCAATTTTTCCACCCATTTACACAACGAAGTGTATGAAAGGATCCCTTGCAGCAGTCCCCGTGTATTTGGACCCTCCGTGGTTCCGTCGTTTGTGCTCTATATATATATAAACTTGCCCTGATCCTGGTGTTTTGAATACATTAGCAGGGATAACGCGCTCAATGCATTTTGATTTAATCGTAACAAAATCAATTTACCGCACGACAGTTGTATATAAATAGTACAATAACCAATACGAATTACGAGTAATACATACTTTTAAATATATATATATATGCCACGAACGCGAACCCGTGTAAATATGGACAGTCACTTTGTTCGAATGTAATAATCAGACAGTCCGATATTAACAACAATAAATAGGCTTTCAAGTATTAATCACACAATTTTATGCACACGTATAAGACCCACTCACTCCTATACACTCCTGCACATCCATTATACAGAAGACAAACTTTACCGATATTTTCTAACTTAGCAAATTTCAAAATTATTATGATATTCTATGTATTTTATTCGGTTAGTTTGATTTTATAATTGTTTGATATTGTCTATTGGTAATATAATAGGCGACACGAATCTACAAACCTACCTATTATAGTTATTAAATATTTTTCTTTACATCAAGATAATTTAACATTTATGTATTATAGTATATTATACCTTACTTATTGTTTCATCCAATCATTCGATGTAGGTATAGTATCGCCTATCAGTAATATTTTATGAAATATTATTCTAAGGAATATCTTAAAATCTTAAAAATTAAGTATTTACCTACATAGTTTTCAAGTTAAGTACTTGTCTACTAACTACCATATGTTAACCTGAATAACTGTTTGGTCACGTTGTTAAATAATTGTTGCTCATTAATAGAAGACTAAATAATTCGTCTTCCATTATAGTATTATCGAGCATTATCATTTGTTCAATAATATAATTTAAGTATGGTATTGTGTCAATATGGACGTTTTAAATTTTTCTTCTGGAGAGTTAGTATTATGATGATTAATTCAGCATAGGTACTTGCTTATACAAATACTAGGTGTTGAGATATTACCTTAATATAAGTATTAATATAGGTATCTACAGACGGGGTATGCCTTCAATGATTTTTAAGCTGTAGGGATGGTTCCGACATGACATTTCCTCCTCTTACCCTCTCACCCCTTGCCGCACACCACTGATATATTATATAAAAAACATAGGTAGGTAGTAGGTACAGTACCAACGACACTCGCGTGTACATAATATAATCGTATACTATATAAACAGGCTGCAGGCTGCTGCAACGTAGAACATACACAATAATATTATATACATCGCGGGCGTAATATATAATACCTATATATATATAAATATATTATGTATAATAATATTATGATGTGGGATATTTTTTATGCTAAATAACTTAGCATTTATTAAAAATTTAAACTATGACGAGTATAAGTAAAAATACTAAATAATTTAGTCATTTTTTCTTTTTTGTTATTATTTGTATCAATTTGTATACGTTCACCTAACTACCTAAGTGTATATACAATTACTGTACCTACATAATCTTCTAATATATAAAAATGAATATTTGTTTGTTTGTTCGTAATATATAGACTCAATAACGATTGTTGATGATTAAATATTAACTACCAGCTATTACCTATACATATATAGAGTTGTAAACTGACAACTCGTATCACTAATTAGCTTCAGTTAAAAAATCAAATCAACTAGGTACAGTAAACTTTCATTTTCCTAAAACTCAAGGGAACAGAAAAAAATTCAAGATATCAAAAATGTATTTAAATTATCTTTTATATAACTTATTACCTATCTAATGGAATTTTCGCAAAATCATTAGATAATGACTTACAGGCGTAAGCAGATTATAAAATGGGCAATTTTAACAAAACAAAATTAATTTTATTTAATTAAATTATTAAATATTATAATTATTAAATTATTAATTAATTTAAATTTAATAGGATGGGATGGCCATATTATTATACTGTTTT
The DNA here is from genome assembly GCA_027563435.1 of Nasonovia ribisnigri. Lineage (NCBI taxonomy): Eukaryota > Metazoa > Arthropoda > Insecta > Hemiptera > Aphididae > Nasonovia > Nasonovia ribisnigri. The sequence goes on from JANEHU010004345.1 coordinate 49,705, forward strand.
TGATTGTTGTACCTACCTATAATTAAAAAAATGTTAAGAAAAATGTGAGAAAACATTTTGTTCCTATACCAGGTGCCTGCAGGTGTGACCTTAGAGTTAAGATACTTTTAAATCTCATTTTTCGCTTTACGCGTTTTATTAAAAAATATACCTTTAAAAGTTTTATATGAACTAATAATACATAATTAATCTATTAGATGCGCTAAACATATAGCTAACCGATGGTACTCATCTGCAGACGTGAACATAATAAGCACATTGCATAATGTAAATGTATGTATTATATAATAACACGCGATGCGGAATATTTTGTATACCTACGCGCCGCGGACATCGTTTGCCCGAAATCGGGAAAGATTTATGACACGATATCCGAAGACTGTAATATACATTTAAGATTTTTTTAAGCAGACGCACGGATGTTTTCTTAGCACGGCAGACGTATAATTCAGCCGTGATGGCATTTAAACAAGAGATGATGGCTCGCGGGTGTAAATGGCGCGTGGAAAGGAAAACGTCGTCTATGCCGCCGTATCCCCATTATATTAGTTATATATATTATAATTTACCGTCCAAATGGGGTTAATGTAGCAATGCTTCAATGTCCGCGGCGGCGTCCCGTATTATACTATATATTATAATAGCATACGGGGTAAACAAAATGTTTACGTGTCGGGAGGGCGATAAATTTCGAGTTCGTTAAAAACGTGGCGGTGCCGGTAAACCGTGCAACGTGTACGCGTCGGCGACGATAAATTTTAATTTGTGCGAGTAAAAAAAAATCCAGAACGCTCCTTTAATTGCGAAAATGCCACGCCGTGACCGCGTGTAAAAAGTGACCTGAGATGAAACGAAATATGTCTGAGAAAATGAAGTGGATTTAAACAAGAGTTGGTCGATTTCTGAAAAAAAATCAAAAAAATACTAAGACATGATAACTACTGCTGCAGTCTGACACAAGTGTGAAATGTTTTATTTTGATTTACCGACACCCTATTATAAGTTTGTGTCAGGATCACGTGAGTGAGTATAAAGGTATAGTATATTCATTATAATATAATATGTTTTATTTTTTTTCCAGTTTAAGTAATAGTAAAACATTTTACATTTTATGTAAAAATACTGCAGCACTCAACTATATATTACACATATTATAACTAAATTGTTATATATTAACATATTATATATCATTGTTACGATCCAACACTTTGAAACAAGTTTCTCCGTGAATATTATGAATACTTTTTGTTTGTTCAGTGATATATATATATTATATGTACTCGATTAATAGGTACTTTTTCAAAATAACGGTTTACAATTTTTGGAAGTCGATATTTTGAGCAGTAGCTAGGGGTGTTACGGCCAAACTAGGTGGGTGGTTTTACCTTTCACGACCTATTCTTCAATTTCTCTAACCTTCTCTATCAGTTTACAAACCTATAATATGGGTACTGCAGAACGTCAGACACTCAGACGACCTCTTGTTTGTCTTATATAATATGGCCCTATCTCAAAAAAAGTGGTAGCTTTGGTCATGGCGAATGTACTAGCATTTGTATTGTACTTGCATTTGATAAACGCTAAGTGACGTGATTCTTTTGGCAGACATTCTAGTTCGACTTTTCCCCCGTTGACACGTGTGATTTAGATTTAATTATTTTATTTAAATAGTACAATGAGTGTTACACACGGACCTTATGTTTGTGTTGTTAATTGACTGATTTATTGTGTCACTAATCGGAATACCTTTTCGTATGTGGGTTGGTATACCTATATTTAATATTATAGTAATTTACTAGGTAACGGGTATGTAACATGATCATTATACAATACAGGGGAACAACATAATTTATTTGAAACTATACTATACTATATTATTTTATATTTTTTCGGAATTCTTGGATATTTCAACAAGATATTTTACAAGTTTCAATAAGAATTAAATATTATGATATTGTATTAATTTACTTTTGTTAAAACAATAAGCCAGATATTTAACTGTATTTCAACGAGTTGATGATGAAATAATAATTTATATAATATAATGTATTAAATAATATTTAAAAAATGTATTTAATTAAATAATAGTTGGACCGAAAAGTGACAAAATTATTAGCGGAGCTCAAATATAATCGAATATTATTCTTATAGTTTATATAATTTTTAAAGAAATAGTTACCAAAGTATTAACAATGGCAACGTTTTATATGTTAAATTTGAAAAAATAAATGTCATGATAAACGCGTATACATATATTTCCAAATGTTCAATGTGACGCGTATTAAAGTATAGGTTGCACCTAATATCCATTATACTCTTATAGTTATGACATAAAATAATATTAATTTACTAGAAAATCTTTTCAGTAAATTTTTTTATAACTATTACTTTGTTCATATGACGTATATCGTAGGTATGTACCTACTTAAAATAACTTAAAAATTGGAACTGTCTAATGTCTTGGCAATATTTTTTAAGGCTTAAACACTAAATAAACATTATTATACTTTATCAACTTACTTTTGGTTAAATATAAATAAATGTTATTACAACTTACATCTATAATGAGTTATAATAGTTAATACCAACGTACCGTATGTGTACCAATAAAGTGAACGGCACCTATAAAATAATAGCTATTACAAATTGACTAAATATATTTTTAAAAGACATTGTATACCCACCAATATAATTTTTTAAATTATTTAATTAATTTTGTTTTATTGACAAACGTACCTAATAATAGTTGTTATAATTACGTTTTAACGAGTAGTATATTATGTATATTGTTCGGTATTTTCTTCGTTAGGTTATTTTCTTTACTTTTACTGTCACAAACTGATTAATTTTCTTTGCTTATAAGGTAGGAGTGGCTTAGATGCGATCCTAACTCGAGTTTTAATTACTTTGTCTCTTATTTTATTGTACATAGTGTCTGCTCTACTTATTATAATTTATAAAATTTTATTTAAAAAATTTTCAGAATTATAAACTTATTAAGAAACTGTTTAAGAATTTTTAACAATTTGGAAAAAAATTGTATTTTACAAAATCAAATACACATTGGTTAAATCATTTTAAACGTGTATTATATTGTAATACTTAAACATTTTTTATTTGCGTTCTTCAAATATCATAACAATTAATTACGATATATGATTCAGGTCTACCTTATAATTAGTGATTAGGACTTCCTCTCTGTGACTTTAATACGTTTTAATTATCCTTTGACATAGTTTTTTTTCGTATAACTATAGTATTACTATAATTCTTCTTGTTTACGGTGAAAAACCTATCAAGTGTTTGTTATATGGTTGTTTTTATTTCTTTGCACGCATAAATCATCATTTATTTCTACGAATATGAGAACTTCCTGCAAAAATGATATTTTTTTTTTAACTTCGGAAACATTTTTTTTTTGGTAGGCAAAAGGTTAGCTCTTTGTGATAATAATCATCATAATAATAATAATTGTCAGACGACACTTCTTGTAAATTATCTAAGCTGCATATGTGTTTACATCCGAAAACGTATTTATAGGTACAGGTGTCACGTTTCCTACTGGAAATTGCATTTCATTGTACAGTTGAAAACTGATTGGGTCAAAAGTTAATTTCTAGGTAAATTTCTTGTTCATCTTAAATCGGGTATCGATATATATTTGAAAAAGTTAACGTTGAAAGGTTAAAATTACATATAGATACATGATTAAAAATTAGATATTTCGATTGTCACTTCATAAAAAAAATTGTATTGATCACAAACAGGAAATAATAATTGTACACAGCCCGTGCGTATTATATTCGTAAGTAAATTGATACTAGTTGACATGTGGTTTCTGTTATTTGTTAAAGGAGGTATGTATATTTTGTGTGCACAACCAAATTTAAAAACAACTTAACTCATCGCAGTATAGAAATTGATGACATATTTTATCAAAGATAGATAACTATACCTATATAGTTCTCTATTTATGTTCACCCCTTCACACAATGTTCGGTGATATACCACGGGAGTGTTCCACAATTAGTTACATATTAATATACTTTTTATAGTTTTTGTATCTCACAGTGAAAAGTCCACCTCTTAGGTATACTGACTAATTGATGTGATAACGTTTTGACATTTCGGGATACCGTTTTGTGTTCCAATATTGTGTACTTTAATTTAGTTATAATTGAGTCATTTTTTAAACTCTGAGTAGAGCGATGAATATAATATATTGATTTTACAATGATGTGTATTTTTTGTGTATGTACTATCCATACATAAATATGAACCGAACAAGAACAGTTTACGGCAAGAACCGAGTTGAAATCGTCCATTGTCTAAATACTATTAAATATGACGAATATGTTTCTGCCACGGGCTTTGCGCAGATATTGTCAGCTAAAATAATAATAATAATAATAATAATAATGGTAAATAAATGATAATAATAAGCCATGATTTGACGCCTCGGAGGCTGCTGATCACGCCGCGTGTACGATAAAATATAATAATAATATCATCACCGTCGCTGGCCGTCTGCTGCCCCGCAGACGATGACAAAATAATACTAATAAATAATAATATTATTATTATATTTACCGGCTATTTATGATATTTAATAGGCGTCGTCCGGAGGAGATGTCGATAACGTCATTGGCCGTATCGCACGTACACACAAGCAGATCGCTATTATTACTGACGCGTTCTTTAGAAACGAAGAAGAGAAGTGAGGATAATAGGAAAAAAATCTACCATCTACCCCTGGGATCATCCCCTATAGAAATCCTGTCACTTAGGGATTAGTGATCGAACCAATGGGCCGTGTACCTATACTACCTAATGCGCGTATACACTAAATAGGTGTGCAGCGTGTGTGAAAAGGACGCGTTATCACATCACGCAATCGTCATCGTAACGTATTATTGTTATAATAACACGTATATAGGACCTATATATAACCTACCTTATGTTATTATATAATATAATAATATGCGCCATGTGCGAAGGTCAGATTGTGTGTGTGTCCATCGTGCAACAGTCTCCGACGATACGACAACGAATTGCCTATATTATATTATATTTTTCTGTTATTATTATGTTGCGTTGTACTACTTCATCGTTGTTTTGCGCCTCTGTCCACCCCTACCCTGCGATGGTTATAGGTATAATCCGCTTATAATATGTGTGTGACGTCGCGAGGGTGTGAACTAGTCTTCGCGCCCGTCCGTCCATCGAGCGCTGACAGGTTAGGCCGATTTTCGTTCTTCCACACTTGACCTAAATATAACGCCGCCGCTATAAACATTGCAGCGCACAATATGCTCCACGAGCGGCACACCCTCGATAGCTCACCCATTTGCTATACGTCAAAACTCAAATACCGATTTACGTTTACATGATCCACCGACTGTATTCTAGGAATAAGCTGTTAGAATGCCCTATAGCTAAAAAAAAGTCTGCCATGCAGGTAGTCGAACGGCCGTAAAAAGTGCACGGCATAGTCGCTCGAGTATTTTATACTACCTATAGGAATATTGTTCTTTGATCGTTATTGTGGGTAGTCGAACAAATACCTAGGTATCATATATTTAAAAATAGCAACCCGTTTGGACTAAAATTATTTCTATTAAACAAATCATCGTTCTTTACGTATATTATTACTAGATATATAAACCCGATTTTTACCGTAAAAAATAAAATGATATCAGTGCATCTTGGTTTTAGTATAGATACCTCAGTTGAGGGTTTTTAATTTCCACCAAAATAAAGGTATATTATTTATACCACTGCAGGTGTAAAAAAATAGTATTTGTAACTTTCACCAAAATGAGTATACCTATCTGTATGTATTTGATTATTTCGTCATTACTTTCGTTGAAATCGAGACACGATGGATTCGAATGTCAATAATATTTTAAAGATATTTAGTTGAATCTGCAGTTTTCCAGTTTTGATCAATTTACAAAAAAAAAGTATGTCCAGCATTAAGAAGTGGAAAATCATAAAAATAAATCATTGTAATTGTGTTTGTATATTTTACATTTCAATTGGAGCTAAATGGAAAACAATAAAAAGATAGACTAATTTTAACTCGAGCAAAGTCAAGTAATACGAGTATAGCTAGTAATTAATAATAACAAATTGAAAGTACTTTATACATGAGAAAGTTACAGATATTATTATATGGTGTTGAGGTACAATATGTATTTTTGATTTTATTTTACCAACTACTTAATTGTAGTAAAATCTCCTTAAAACGGAATCACTCATCGGTATCAACGACATATTATTCCGTTATAAGGAGACTAAAATATACGGGATATAGGTTAATGGTTATACTGAACTATTGTTATTTTTCGTTCTAAGGAGACTTCTGTCATACATACCTATAGGGAGTCCGTTGTAAAAAAGTTTAACTGTATATAAACATATGTAGGCAAATAAAAATGTATATAAAGGGTCACATTTGCTCGATTTCTTGACAATGGTTAATATTTTCAATGTTGCATATGCAAATTCATAATACGTACATGATAGGTATTACACAATGATAGCATTATTGTAGGTATTACCTAATACTGATGCAGCTCGTCATTACCTGTATATTGGTGCACCATTGAGTTATTGCAATAATGCAAGGATCATTAGAAAGTAGAAACTGTATAATATATTATTTATATATCACTTCACAAACGACCGTCACGCGTCATCTCGTACATTTTAACGTTACCCACAATGATCATAATATTATGCTAAACATAGTATACAATATTTATAGTAAATGATCAGGTTCAGTCTTGTTAAGTATTAAAATACAAGTATTTGACTTTTTAAAGTATTTTTGGTATTCTAAATACAATTTTTTTAAGGTATTTTTTAGTTATTCTGAATACGGTTTATAAGTATTTTTAACAAAATGTAAATACTTGTATTTAAATACCATAAAGTCCGTTTTATTAATTATTTTGTAAAGACTCATTTTGATTATTTTTTTAAAATATTATTTTGCTTTATTCTATATTGTTAATTGTTATTTCAAATTGTTAAAATCTATGGTAAGTATCAAACTTACAAAATAATATAGGTATACCTACATACATAATATTATTTGGTATAAATCACATGGTATAAACTTAAAAAAAAAATACTTATATTTGTATTCAAATTTCAAATACTTTAGGAGTATTCGTAAAATACATTTTTATAATAGTATTTTTAATACTTTTTCAAAAGTATTTTTTACAAGACTGATCAAGTTAGGTTAGGCTATGAATTTTATGCATTAAAAATAGGAAAAAAATGAAAAAAAAATGTTTATTTATCTTTAAGGATAAATAAATAAATGTATCGAACAAAAAAATCTTTAAACAATGTAACACGCATGGTTAAAAACTAAAACAAAAGATATTAATATACTTAACATGCAACATGCTTATGTAGAAGCTGATGCGTCTTTGCCGTATAATGTTTCGGTCTTTAGCTACACATTTTTGTGGAGAACCGTGCTTATGAAAAAAATTTCGAACAAATCTGAAAAATCATATTGGCTTTTATGTTTCCAAATTCCGAATATTGAGTACCTTTTCAAAACACCCCAATAAAACATTACGTTTTTTCTTCATATTTTACATTATTTCAATATATAATTTATAAAATATAAATAATGTCCCCCCCTCCCCATTAAAAGCTTCTTCATCCGCCACTTCTGCTGATAATATAATACAATATAATTATGTGCCGCCGCGGTGATATTATTATTCGTACGGGTCTGTCCTTCGTCTCGGGGTTGTCTTTTCGACGGCAGCACACCGTTATGATAATAATATATGATATACATAATATATGACGGCAGTCTGTATACGGTTGTGCCGGCGCGTTTTCGTCAAACGGATAAACAGTGTCGTTTAACAACACACACGCGACGGGCCCGGTACACACATTATCAGTGTTCTAATTAAACAGACTCGTGTGTAAAACGAATAAATCATAACTGCGATATATGCGCCTCGCACGTAATTACCATAATGTTATAGAGCAGTGTTGGTTCGTGTTCTACAACATATGTGCTCGGCGTACGCCCACAACGAGTATATTATATTATTATAATAATATTATACCTAGCGGGTCGAATTTGTGCAACGATGAGCAATCCTGACTCGGAGAATTGCGACGAACAAGACGCCGTCGCATAACGACAACAGCACGTTACAAAGTTAAAAAATATTATTATTTCAGTCACCAGATGCAGTTGTGAATGCCTGTGATGAGGTTCGCAGGGGTGAAGGGGTGCATTGGATTATTTATTTATAAAGAAATGCGTACATGCGAATAAAATATTTGTTTTATAAGTACACCGTGGTGGGTGTACGATGAATGTGGTGGGCGTCACTGGGCCGTATTTAGTGATTTGGTGCCCTCGGTTTACAACTATTTCAGCGCCCCTTCCTCTTTAAACATTTTTTCAACATTGGCAAGTAAAAAAAGGGGTCAAGTGGATGTCGCTCTGCTGTACAGTGTACAGTAGGTTACAAGTAGATCACTGTATAATGGATGGTATTAAATTTGAATTCAATGATAAAATATCATTGTATACGAAAAACGATTCTGAGCGGAGACGGTATGTCAGTCTAGGATATTTTAAATTATATTGATATTGTTATTTTACGGTACCTGCTAAATTGAATTAATATTATTCATATTATTTAATTATTAACCTAAAATTATCAGTGATGCTAAAAAAATATTATGATATATACTTTTACTCGTTAAAATTGATTTTAATATGTAATTTCGTCCAAATTTGAACTTAAAATGTCTGTAAAAAATAACTGTGATTATATATTTTTTAGATTTTTGGTTTACAGTATGTACTATTTATTAGAATCTTTATTTTAAATTTTCAATCCTTAGTTATAAAAACTGACCATTTTATAATTGTTTATTTATAATGATTGATAATTTTCGAGATTTTGATGAATTTTGACAAAATTCGAACTTTAAATGCTTATAAAAAAAATGTGTGCCTATGTATTTTTAATATTTTTCAATTGCTATTGTAACAATATATCAGGAGCCTTGTATTAAATTTTCATTATTTTTGGCCCAACAAATAAAATTTTATTGATATTAATAGAAAAAAAAACTAAAAAATTTGAAAATTGAAATCGTCCGTAAAAAGCTGAAAAACAGTCAAAATATATTAAAAGTTAGATGGTGTATAGAAAATGCTTATATAAACATTCAGTGAAATTTTCATGCATCTACAGTTATTTGTTTTTGAATTGCAACAAAATAAGAAAATCGCTACATGAGAAATCGAGTGAATATCTAATCTTGTACAAATTTGAACTTAAAATGCTCATAAAAATTTATGTTGACTTGCTTATAAACATTTTTTCATTGATAAAATTAGGCAAACTTATAAGGATTCTTGTATCACATTTTCAAACCTTAGATTTAAAAAGAAAAATTTTTATGAATTTCTAACTCAAAATAAATTGCACATTTTCGTCATTTTTACGTATTTTGTCAAAAATTTGAACTTTGATTACCTATAAAAAAAAATTGTGACAGATTTTTAATATTTTTCATCTGCCTTTAAAACTATATATTAGAAGCCTACTATTAAATTTTCAAGATTTTTTACCCAACAAATAAAATTTTATTGACATTTATAGAAAAAAAAACTAAAAAAAATGGAAACTGAAAATGTCCGTTAACAGCTCAAAATAAGTCAGACTATTTTGAAAATGCTATGGTGTGTAGAAAATGCTTATATAAACATTCGGTCAAAATTTCATGTCTCTACGGTCATTTCTTTTAGAGTTATACCAAAAACCAAAATCGATTTTTTCGAAAATTGGTTTTCCGTAAAAATTCCCGTTTTTTCCTTAATTTTTCATTTGTTTTTCACGGCGCTCATGAAAACTACTGGGAAATTTTGACCCCCAAAAGTACCAACTAGATTCACTTTCCTATCAGAAAAGGTACTATTGAAGAAAATCGAAGCATTTTTACTGTCCTAAAAGGTGATGACAGACACAAAAATAAAAAATAAAAAAATAAATTTAAAACAATTTAAAAAATTTAAAAAAAACACATCATTGTAAAATAAATACATTCATCGCTCCGCTCAGAATCTAAAAATACGTTTCCGCTGTCCTAGAAATTATGACTAGATCCTATTAAATTATATAATTATTATATTATTATTTAACTACACTAGCCTCACTTCAAAAAGCAATTTTACTACAACAATAAATCCTATAATTGTCTTTTCATTTAACTTCTTTAAAATGTTAAACGTTGTTTATACGTCATAATGACAAGTACCTATATATTATAATGTATCATTAATAAATGTTTATAAATCATAAGTTTTACGTATTAAATACTATTAATAGGTTGCTGCACAGCCTGCACACTGAATCGGAACGGAACGGAATCAAATTCCTACCACCGGAACGGAAACAAACTTTTGTCCGCACATTGCATCGGAGCGTAGCGGAACTCCACGCCCCCCGACCATATTATAAACCTTGAGCATTTTGCACTAGGCGTTTGTGATAAACGTAAATAAAAAAAAAAAAAGGTAATCGTTAATATTTGATATTAAGTATTTAGGTACCTAACCTAATATATTCATGTTTTATTTTTTATATTAATTTGTATTACGTACATAGACATTTATTATTATTGATGAAAAAAATATAATTTTGATTTTTGACGCTGGCTTCTTAGCAAAAGAGGAAGAAAAGGAAACCTTTAAAAAGAGACTGTGGGTTCATAATATTAATTTGCTAAGAGAAAAAGAAGGAGAGTTCAGACATCATTTACGCATTTAAAAAAATGTTCAAATATTTCCGTATAAGTTTGGAAACATTTTACCGATTGTTGGACTTTATTAAATGTGATATACCTGGCCATATTTAGTTTTTCTTTTTAGTAAGCCTTTGCGATAACAATATCTTAACGATGTCCACCTCTTCTTTAAAACGTCAACTGAAAATAATAACTGTTTTATTAATTAGTTATTATATTAATTTATTATTTTTTTATTATCTAATTATTATTATCATATTAGTTAAATATTATTAAGTACAAAAATATGATAACATTTGTTTTTTTTATTTTTTAAATTCATCGGACATAGTGGTTCATTTTGAGCACTAGTATTTAATTATAGAATGGGTGAAAATACCATAGGAAAAATTGTTGAAGGAACTTGTCTACCAATTTAGAATATACCTATTATCTCCAATATACATGACATTCGCCTAACCGCAGTACGTGGGAAAATAAAGATGAGTCATTTTCAAACAAATGACAATATTTTTATTACATTGGAGCTTTAGATGGTAAACATACGGTAACAGAGAAGCCTAAAAATAGTGGGTCACTTTTTTATTAATTATAAAAAAAGAGTTTAGTGTCGTTCTTCTTACTGCCAGCACTAGATTACAATAAGCTTGTAACTTTGGACGTTGGTGCATATAGTGAAAACAACGACGGTGCAATATTCAGAGCAGAGTCACAATTAGGGAAAAGTTTGTATGTTAATGAAACTAATATACGAGTACCACCTTCAAAGCTGTTAAAAAACTCTAATATTGAACAACCCCATAGGCCATAATGCGAAAAGTCCAAATTATTTTTATTTATATTTATTTTATATATAAAGTATACATAATATTGATACTTAATTTTTTATTTATACATAGTACCTACAATTTAAAAATAAATTAAAATGCTAATGTTTTATAATTTATTACGTTTACCTATACATATTACGTATAATATATTTATATTTATTATATTTAATAATAATTACTCACATGGTTCTTTCAAGTTGTCTGCTTCCTTGAAAAAGTTATTATATTACATTTATCATAATTCAAAGATAAATATTTACTTTTAATCCATAATGCAAGTTTATTTAAATTACATTGTAGCAAGTTAAGATCATTAGAAGCTTTAATTTTACAATACATTTTAACATCGTCAGCTAACATTAAAATGTTCACTGAGTTATCTAAAATAAGAGGAGGATCATTAATAAAAATTAAAAAAGAAGAGTCTACGCTAAGAATTTTTTTTCGTATTCAATGATTTATTATTTATCATTTAACATTTCCAGTTCAGTGTCCACTCACACCTCTGCACAGCAACTGAGCGGCATACACACCTTGGCACCTTTTTTGTCGACAAAACGTTTTTTGCTTGATCAAAAAGTTCGAAAATGTACCTAATACAAGGTTCTTCATACTTAACTCATAAGTTGCTTACATACCACTAAAAAAATAGGGAAAATACATAGTTACAATATTTTTTAAACGTATTTTATGTTCGAATTTTGACGAAATGACTTTCAAATTATTTTGTAATTATATAAATTCATAGACATTTTTCTTTTTATATCTAAGGTTTAAAAATGTGATACGATGTTCCTGGTTTCTCATAAATAACGCATACTGGAACCAAAATATACCAAAATATATGAATGAATTTATTTTTTAGACACGTCAACTTAAAATTTGGGTAACATTTTTAAACAAAGAATAACAATTTTAGTTAATTTGTTGTAATTTAAATATATTTTTTGTAAGAATTTGAGACTTATTACTAACCTTTTTATTAGCATCAAGTATAGGTACTTTATACACACAATAACATTTTTATGTATAATTTTTCAGCAAAAACTAATTCAACTTAGTACCGCTATAGTATTAGTAAAATATATTATTTTAAGAGGACGCTACTAATTTTAATTTAATGATATTATATCATTGTATACGAAAACTTTTTTGATCGAAGGCGGCGGTATTACAAAAAACATATTTTATGATATATTATTAAAGCAATATAAGAGGACGTGGCCATTAGCACGACCATTGGTTGTCTCCGTCTTACAGCATAACATAGTAAATTTACGATGATCAGATCATGTTTTAACTCTGTTAGTTTAAAAATTAGAGTCATTCAACCTATTATGAAACTTGATGATAAAAACAATATCTGTATGTGGGTTTTTTACGATTAGTTCTTAAGTGAATTATGAGTATTTTTAATTTAATTTTTTTATTTAAATTTTATATTTAATAATATACCATACAATATATTTTTAGTAATACCGTCTTCGCTCGGGATAATTTTCGTATACAATGATATAATATATTTAAATTCAAATTCAACACGTCCATTAAGTATACATTTTCTCTGCAGCGGCGTCTACCGTTGACTACCAGTCTAGACATGCAGTTGGCGTCAAAATGCGCGTCATGAGTACATATGACGCCGTGCTGTTCCACTGTTTGACGCTGCAGTGGAAGTACAGCCCGCAAACAACTTATGTACAGCAGAGCACCTAACCCTACACTTGCCCACCATTCGATGATAATAATATTAATGTGCAAATTAAATTATTTATTGTACCTATATGATCGTAATGAGCGTTATTTGGATAATACCTAACCTTAGATAATACCTACAACAAAACTATAAAAAGTTGCCGTTTACGGTTTGTTTTTTACTCGGTTGACCCATAATATGTGACGACATACGTGGACACCAAACAGGAGCGTATGGTCCCGTAATGACCCATATACGAGCAGCTACTTCCGCCGTCGCAACCATTGACTGGCTTTGACGCCGCCGCCGAAACTGAAGGAGAGTAGCGATTTGCACGTGCGACCCTGATAGTTCGACTCCGTTGCAGGCCTAGCCACAGTATGCGTTTCTGCCTCTGACATAGCTAATCGACGGGAAGTGTAAACAAAACACGTCATATTATGATATCGGGCCACAGTTCTCCGGTTTTGAAACGCAACGGTCATCCTGTTTATCAAAACACATTGATTTAAATTACACAAACACACTTTAAACCACCACACTATTTCTATACGAACTGTCGACTGGACTGAAACGACACATGGAAAAGGGATAGACGGATGAAATAAACCAAACAAATTATATTTTATCATAGGTTGTGGGTAATGTTACACAAGTGGACTTTAACCAGACTGTGTTTTTAAAAAAAATGTAATTTGTGACTTTTTAATTTTTTTTTTTATTGAAATATTATAATTGGACATTATATTTAACATTGATAAATTAATTTAATGTGTCCAAAATTATAACTCTATTTGGGAAATGGGTTCAAAAGAATATTCTAACCTAAATTCAAAAATTGTATTCAGAATAACCCATCTATTTAGTAAATAGGTAGTACAGAGTATAGAACACAAGTGTAGACTAGATGGATAGATTCATTAAATAAAAAAGTTTGGATTTGACAGATTGGACAGAACAAACAGAAACTGAAAAAGAAAATGAAGGTAAGCAGAATATTATGTTATAGTTACAAAATAGTTTTACTATACATATAACATTAATGTTACAAAATATAAAACATATAATATGAAGCAAAGAAGCTCACTTAAGTTAAAATCAATGTAAATTGCTGAAAAGGAAAAGTTTATTGACAAAAATATTAAACAATTGAAAGTCTGCCAAATTTCGAGCTTACAATTCATTAAAAATATATGTTTTAAATTCATACCACATAATTTTTTTTTTTTAAATATTATTTAGGTATTATAACTTATTATGATACCATATTATTAATGTAAGGAAAAAAATATTGTTATATACCTATATTTTATTACAAGCACGTGTATTATTATTGACAAATACGTATATGTAGCGTATATTGTATATTATATTGACTGAGCCACATTTTTAACAATACTAGTATTCTAGGCAGTCCTGAGTCTGTATAAAATGGGAAGGAAATTGTTGCTGGTTGAGTATATCATTATAAATTGAAAAGTTAATGTAACGATGTTGTGTTATAATGAAATCTTGTGGGGACCAATTCGTATGTTACCTGTTGACAACCCTGAAACCAACTCGTATATTACATGTATAGACAATCCGGGTATCAACAATTTGGAACCAACTCGTAGTCGTCTATATGGGAGTATGCAACACACGCCATTTATTTGTGAGAGCTCCGAATGCACACACGACTGTGAGCACTGTTATATTTAATAGATAATTAAATAAAGGTCGAGTAAGGCAAAGTCCTGGATATGGCCTTAATAAATTTGTATGTAGGACGAAAGCTTTACCCCAGTAAAAACAAATGGCTGTAAATTATTGTTTGAGTTCGGTAAAGGATTTGGTTCCGGAAGATTAAGTTTTTGCATATAATATTTTGCCGAATGGGCTTTCCTTAAATACATATATATACATTATACATACGTATATCCCAGTCGGTTTACTTTTCCGAACAATGCAATTTAAAAACAGACTAAAATCAATAGTCTTTTCACTTGTTTGTACAGTTTGATACTATTATAGTATCCCTGGCCATCTCTAATATAAGATACATATGTGTATACCGTAGAAATATTTTTATTTTTATTTTTACTTCTCGTATTTTTAATTTTAAACGGGAGGGCTCAATTACATAATTAAGCTTTTAAATTTGCATTTTCATGTTTTTTTAGAATTTTTTATACATGATAAACTTATCGAAATATTTTTATTTTTTTTAGCTAATCAAAGACTTTTTCAATCATTTTTAGTTTTTTAACGTGGAGGTAACAATAATAATACAACACACCCATTTAGATGCTCTAAAATATACCTAAAACCGATCTATAAAAACTCATTAAAAAAATCCTGAAACTAAAAAACATCTTTGAATAATGAAAGAAAATTGTGAAAAATACCGACGATTATATAGGTACGTCGAAACTTAAAAAATAGAAAACTACAAACGTATTTGAATGGAATCAAATCGCTGCAACTGTAGTCACTATATATATCTAATATCTATAATATAATATCAAGTAATCAATAATCAATGCTGACATGCTGTAATGATATTTTTTTATCGAAGCATTTATTTTACATTATAGTGTGTATCTTATTTCTATGAAAAATACAATTGTTTCCGTTTGGCGTTTATTACAAAAAGAGTAACACGCCATCAATAATTAATCATTATAATTAAATTATAAGCGACGTTGGCTCATCGTTCATATTATTTCTTTTTTTACACACACCCGATATTCAAAACTTAAAACTTCTATTTTTTTTTATTGCGTCCAACATAATAATACTAAAAAAACAATCCTAAGTCACTGGTGTTTGTTTAACAGTGCAAGACTGAACAAGCGTTTCGGGTGTACCTAGTCTTCATTGAGTCAATTGCTCCACTCAGAATCGAAAATAACAATAAAGGGCAGTAATTGATTGAAAATGACCAAAAATATGGTCAACTTTAAAAACGATGGAAATATGGCTATATCAACATTTTCTCTGGTGATCATGACATTGTTGAAATTATTTTTATTATTTTTATCTTTTTTTATTAACGTTATTAAAATACACATTATGTAGATACTTCGTACTTATATACTTGCAAAAAATGGCAAAATAAGCAAAAATTTGTGTCTTGCGGTAGGTACAAGTAGACAGTCTACTGTTGGTTGCCTATGATTCAAATATATATAACTTATATTATGATTTAATCAGTCTAGAGAACGAGTTTTAATTTAAATAAATATTTTTACGTGGTTTGACTACCGGATATTTTCTAACAGATGAGTATAATGTTTCATTAGATTTTTAATAAATTGATGCAAATGTTATTATAAATTATGTTATATAAATTAATACACAGTAATATGTTCTGTATTATTGTTCAATTTACGCGTTTATTGTAGTATCTTAAGATGAGAAATCGTGTCACTGCAGACGTGTACGATAAGGTGTGTACTGTGTGTAGAGTATAAAGTAGGTATACCTTTTGACATAAAATGATGACGAGTCGATATCTTATCTGGTATTTTTGTAAGTATGTCAGCATACGCTTTTTACGATTACGTTATTGGTTCCCTTTGTGTAGTCTATATTTTTAATAATTTAAATAAGCCCAAAATATTAACACGCACAACAATTTCGTCTTTTTTTATAACAATTTATTAACGAAACTTTTAGATTTAAAGGACAAGTTTTATATTTTCAATGTTGTAAAAAATCAGTATTTGTTGACCAACGTGGTTAAGTTATATAGTAAATAAATAAACTTAAAGAAAATCAAGAGAGAAAATTAGTCTAATCGTTTATCGCAGTTACGCTATTTTTTTAAGCTTTTGGTGTCAAAGAACTCAGTAGTGCACATGTACATTATTTAACGTAATCAGTTCCAATAATTAATTTTTCCATTAAGAAGAAATATTTAAAAAAAATTGTTTTTCTCTAGAAATTTCAAGATTAAATTTATTAGGTATAATCTACAAATTATATTAATGTATAGGTATTTGTTTATTAATTATTTATAACTATACATTTCATGACATTTTAGATAATAACTGCATATGACGACATAAATATCGTGTTGAAATACGATTGGGACTGGCTCCGTAGACAATTTTTTTTATTCTTTCCATTGAGCACATAATATGTATTTCTGAGAACGACTCGCTGATTCTATATAATATACGAATTAATTAATATTGTTTATAGCTATAATCGCAGACTACATAATTATAGGTAGAAAAAATAGTTTTTATATAAAAATACAATTTTAAATGTTTGCAATTTTCACTTTTACTACATAAGTACTATGCTATGCATCGTATATTGCGGCTAAAGTAATATTATACACATAAGCAAGTCTTAAAGTGTGTAAGCGATCAACAGCCAATAGTCTATTGCACTCTTGTGGCTAAGAAATTTGGTACATAAAGTCATATAGGAGTCCTATACCCGAGAATGTGCACCTCGAAGCTAAATTGTTTAGTTGTTAATTTTAAAAAGGGGCTCACACAGTGATTTGTTGGGTCACGACATTTTTTTAAATTATAATTTAATATGTCGAGAGCAACACCGTCCAGGATGAGCTATATCAGATTATATTACCTATATATAATTAATAAATATATCTACTACATTATCTGCGAGAGCACGTGCACTCACATTTTATTTTTCGTAATAATCTAACAGTTTGAATTTTTCTGCTACAGTTAGGTGTTTTCATTTGGACGTCATCATAACTACGCACTTCGAAACGTTTTCAACTAACATTGGAAACAAATGAAACATATAATAAAATACACAGACCTGAAATATTCATAGCGTTATCATAAAAATTTGATAAGATAAACTATAAACTGCCATACATCATTTGGCCAAACAACGCACTTATAAATTTTTTATAATATTTTCTATTTGTATTTTATCTTATGTTTTTGCCGTTATTTAGAGTTCCCGTTATCTATATAGAGGTGTTAATGTATTTTCTCCATAACATTTGACAAGACCAGAAAAAAAATTACCGTTACATATAGAGGTGACCGTTAAAGGAAGTTTTATTGTATATAAAATCAAAAGTCTAATGTAATATAATATAGGCTGGTCACTCACACAAATTTACTACTATGGGTGACGTCAATTAAATTGCATATTGCCTAAATATTTCCGCTTAAATTATTCGGTGCTAAACCTATGCTGTTTACCTTTTCTTGGCCCTCTGGGCTATCTAATTCGCAGTCTACCAGCCATGTACAATGTACCCACAATATAAATGTGGTAAACGATTGATTAATTGATTTATTTTAGTTTTTATAGACTTTTTATTGATGCTGAGGTACTATAGAATTATTATACTACTTACTGTTTACTAATATAATTTTATTTATCAAAGTATAATAATTGTATTAATTTGCTAAAATATTAAAAAATAAATTTTATTAGTTTAACCTATAACGCCATTAAATGCATAAATTTATTTCAAGATGATGATGGCTACAAATTATATTATGAATTAATGTAATTACATTGTCATAAAAATTACGTAAAATATATATTGTAGTATTTATATCATTGAATATATATATATTCAATTCTAATATATAAAACAAACAAATTGTATCAAAACAGGGTTGACCAATCGGACACTATACTACTGACCTAACCTACTATTAGCTTATGTAAAATTGTATTTATATTATATATTTTTTTTTTATTTTTTTTTTTTTATTGAGCTTAAGCCCGGCAACTATGACCATTAGCTGTTTTTGTTTGTAGTTGTTTTTTTAGGGGGAGGAACGATTAGTTGAAACACGTTTTTGTATGTGTGGCAAGGATTCGTTGCTAAAAATCCCGGGTGGTCACCCATCCGGGAACTAGCAACGCCGGCCGATACGTACACTCAGAGCGTTTCCGCAGTTGAGTGGACGCACCGCGCCACACCAAGCCACATATATTTATTTTATATTATGCCAAATCGGATATTCAAAAACTGTTTTTTTTTTTAAATGTTTTATTTTTATGTAATTTTGTTAATGTAAGTATTTCAAATCAAGAATTTTAAAGTAGGTACCTAATCACTTATTAATTTTTTAATTTTTTTTGTATTATTGTTGAAAAATATTTAACACATTTTAAGGCATAACTTGAATATAATTGTATATTTTTCCTTTTTAATAATGCATATTTTATGAATAGTCATTAAAATCCGAGCTCTATGGTTATATTGTTCATTCGACTGTGGTTACGCGTAATTCGATATTTGATAATTTAAAAAAAAATATTTGCGTTATCAAAATCGCATTTTTTGTTGTAGGTTGTTCAATATTATTTTTAAAAATGTTATCTCGAAACGATATTATAAACGATATATTGTTACAAAAAAAAACAATCGACTAGAATATTAAATTCATTTTTGTGTTGATTATTTTATAATATGGGAATCTAACAAACAACAACGGAATCAACTGCTATAATATAATAATATAATATATAAATATACGGTTAGTGATAAGGATAACAATATTTTGGTGATAGTCAATGTTCCTACTTGTGAGACGATGATCGATAAGAAATACATTTCGCACTGAAAACACGCATTTCAGATTATGATGATATTATTGTATTATTTCATAGGACGCAGGTATGTGAAATATAGTTAACAAATTGCCCAATAGTTATATGCCCATAATGTAATACATGATAATATCATATATACATCAGCCGGCGCAGTTCATATTATCGTTCAAGCGAATATAATAAAACTATATATACCTATATAATATGTTATATTCAAATATAACATAATATTATAATGGCGTATATTATATAGGTATACATAATAAGTACTTGTAATGAACACACACACACTTGTCTATCCATAGAGAAAGTCACGAGGATGACACCCGACACGTCGGCGGCGTACGCGCAGCTCGTTAAGCGCGTGCGGCAAGAATATAACAGCAGCCCTTTTGACGGCGGTCGTAGGTGGCGGGGGACGGGTCGGAGGGTCACGCTAGGATAATATAATATTATACCTTTTGACGGTCCTGTGGGCTTGTATATATTATGCGTACAGGGTGTTAAGCATGCTCGTCTCCGTTTGTTTACTTCAACAATGATAGAATGTGTTCGAATACTTAATTTTAATTTTTAAATACACTTTTATACCATATTTTTGAATCTTGAGATTGTCTGTAGTGTTCAAGCAGCGTCCTGTACAAACTTCTGTGTTTGGTGAATTACCTAAAATATTGTTAGATTAATATACATATTTACTAAAATGTCTTCCAAACCCATGAACCTATTAATATATTATACTATTAGTACTCAAAGTTAAATAACTCCAAAACTAATCATTCAAATTTTAATTTTGAACCGAAGTTTTCTAGAGAAATTATTCGCTAAGTAATTTACAGTAAAAAGCCTCCACACGGGTTCTCTTTTGAAAAACAAACGTTTTTATCTCCGTCACAAGACACTCCTAAAGTAGGTACCCACCTATAATACAAAAAATATCATGAAATTAAAAATATGGTATTTGAGTATACTTAAAAATTTTAAAAATCATATTTCTACTCACTGCGCAATCGAAGGAAAAATGTTTGCTCGGTGAATCACTCTGTATATACCGCACTCACCGCAAACGACGCGACGACGACTATTCCGTCGTCGTCTCGGCAGACGAACACACATCGCTCGACGAGTCCCGGTCGCGTGTGCCTCCGTAATATTGTCTATATGCACCCATATTAATATCGTATTATTAATAATTTATTACAATAATAATATGTCTTTGTAGGTACTTGTCGCACGAGGTGTGTGCCGCGCAAGCATGATATACGACGGTTTTGACGGGCGTTCGTCATCGACGCGTCGGGGCCGTTTGTTGGATCCATTCCACGCTGAACACAATTATTATTATACGTATCTATTATGAAACGAAAACCGAAATCGTGGCGGTGAACAACACGCCATGAGAAGACAAGTGACGGTGACGGCGAAACTTCCGCGGCCGAGAACAAAAAGATTTCTGAATAATATATTAATATTATACATGATATGCCAAGGCGGAAAAAAAACAATTGTAAAAATGTCACAAAAATACTTTGAAAACGTTTATTAATAACGCATTAGGTACATATTTTGTACTGTATAAGTATAACTACATAATCCTGCACGGCTTGGCGTCGCACGTGACAAATTATATAATGCCATTTGATTTACGCTACTCGAACTCCATTAATTTATGTAAACTAAACATATTTTTAACACATTCAATTGAGAGGTTTTCACCAAATATAAAATTAAAGTCTAAAATTGGTTTATTTTTTATTTTAAGGCGTCAACTGCATGGTTATTATCAGTTTTTTACTGAGGGGGGTACGGTTGGTTCGGAACACGAGTATATAGGGCAAGGAGTCACTAAAAATCCAATGGTCACCAATCCAGGAGCTAGTGACGCCGGCTGATGCTTGACTTCAGCACACGTTAGTGACTTCGGCCAACCACCGTGCCACACCAGGTACCAGATCTAAAATTATATCCAATTATAATAACTATTTTATTTTTCGTAACCAATGGCAACCCAAAACAATCAAAACAAATCTTTGCTTACTGAGACCCTCATTGAAATGCAAAATTTATAAATTCGGCTTCGTGGTGCACATTATCGAGTATTACCTATGTAACAAATTTCAGAACCACGAGTTCGATAGACTTGGCTGTGGATCGTTTACACACACATTGGATATTATTAATATAGATAATATGATATGTAGGTTAGGTTCTACGAGACCAGCATAAACATCCTATATATTATACCACCGCCAAAAATCGGAAAAGATTTATCGGTGCAACTCGGATATTATGCATCAGCAATCAGCTGATATCACATCATATTTATCGAACCGTCAAATTGCGAACGTTATTATTATTAGATGTAGTATTATTATTTATTATTGATATTGTTTTGAATACTTATAAAAAAAGATATAAACGAGTTAGGAAAGCTGACAGGATGAAAATCAGCCATCAGCCCATCACGTTTTCTAACGATCACTTTTTCACTTATTCACTTCCACACTAGTGACACAGAGATGGTTATTCATGAGCAATTAATAAATAATGACGTGTTGCCTATATTGTAGTATCACCCTAAAAATGCAATCGCACTCTTCGAACTTACAGCTTCATGGTTCTACAAAAAATGTTAGGCACACGTACAACCGACACAACCGACAAATATACCAACGAGTAATTATTTAGCGTTTTATGTATTGCCGTATTGGGAATTGGGAAGTGGGACCGATTATATCTAACCAGTGACCAAAAATTAGTTAAATTCGGACAGTTAAATTAATATTTAAAAATGAACTGAAGTAACAAGTAAAAGTTACTTTTATTTCATTTTACCACGACAAGTTAGTAAAATAGAAAAAACAGTTAACTTAACTGTGGACAAAATCAGTTATAATTTTATTTTTAACTAAATATATCCATGCTAATAAGCATAATAACTAATAAGTAAACATTTTTAAAACTATAAATTCTAACAAAATAAATATTCATAGAAAAATTAATAGAAAAAATAACAGAAAGATACTGAAACGACCCAATAATAACAGAAGTTATTTATTATTTAGGTTAATTCTTAAGGGAGCACGGACACTAACGTATCTTTAAACTGCGAACTGAATATCCGGTATTGTTATTCTTATGAGGTTTGAAATTAATGTGTTGCTTGAAATTGTAATTTTCTATGATAAATACCTACACAAAATTTTATTTATTTACATTATTTTATTCTCAAATGAAAGTACATACAATACTTCAAAAGTTTAAAGTTTAGTATTTAAAATACAAATAACATTATCTATACATAGTTTTACTATTTTTTTTTATATATTTAAAAACAATAATTAGTACAAAACAAAATATATGTATTAAATCTGTGGAGTTCTAATTAGGAACTTTTTTGACTTAATGTCACTATAAAATGAGTTTACTGATGTATAAGTAACTTTAATGCATATCATGTGGGTCAGTACAATCAACAATTAATATTACCTACTCGTTTAGTTAGAAGTTATTTTCAAAAAACGTAACTCGTTGTCGTTGTGTAACGTAAGTTAAAATTAAATTTTAAATTTCACTTTACATTTTAAAATATTTATTTTTTGTTAAAATAAATATTATTCCTCGATCAAAAAGCTTAAACATTTAATGCAAGTTACCTCATAAATTGTTCTTAGTACAACATTAAAAAAATATCGAAAATACATATTCACAAATTTTTTTTGTATACGTTTGAAATTCAAATGTCGGTAAAATTAGATATTCAAAATTATTTTATTATTGTGTTTAGAATATAATATAAGTTATAATGATTTATATTTTTTGAAGTTCAGCAAAATTGCTTAAAATTAGTCCAAATATTTTGAAAATTTCATCAAGTATAGAAAATAATATATTTATAATTATTTTTAAAAGTTTCTGGTCTATGATTATCAATTTATTGAATTACAAATAATAATAATCTAAATCGTTATTTTTCGTTTAAATATTAACTTTTGTTAACATTTAAAAAATAAAAATCGGTACATTTTTTAAATGCTGTAAAATTAATTTTCGAGGAACCTTGTATTAAATTATGTCGTTATTTAACCAAGAAACAACATATTTAGTTTTATCAAATATTGTTTTTTCAATAATGTTAGAGAAAAAACAATATTAGGTACCTACTCTCTTTGTTTTGAATCTAAAATGGTAGAAATAGGAAGAGACTGACGACTATAATATAGGTACTGTAAACCTGATAACCATAGTATTCACTCACTTTTATAATATTGTGATCCATTTCTAAACATTGTTATGTCTATGATCTAGAAAACATATACTTACCAAAACAATTAGATTCTTCGTTAATAACATAATATATTTATTTTTATTTTTCATTAGTCCAATTATTACTCATTGTTTTTAAGGCATTTAGTTTTGTTATTATTTTTTATTGAAGTTATTTGCTACTTACTTGTTTATGAAATATCATATAATATTGACAATAAAACCATGATTAATATCACAATTTTTACTCACGGGTATGTAGTTACTACCACAATAATTGAGTATAAAATGAATTAATGAATATTTTTATTTTCATTTTGTATAATATAAAATTCAACAATCGACAAATTCGTGTTTATTCGATTGAGGTGTGAGAACTTTAAGTTCATAGCAATAATCAACCGAGCAAGTGACGTCTACGTTAAATATACAATATACATACATTAATATTATGTTATTTATTTACGTTTATAAGTACCAAATTATTTGCACAGCTTAATTCTTCAAAAGAAGTTTGAAAAAAAATTCAGCTCAGTCCACATAATGAAATATTACGAGTGAAAAAATATAAGATATAGACATATAATTGGGTGGTGCCGTGATGGGCACTAAGGCGGATTTTTGTTGTTAAGCGATGATAAATCATTGCTTTCGAAACACGATGCTGAGCGGAACATGGTTTAATGTAGCGTGTTAATAAGCTGTTTGTATAAGACGCCAAATGGAAATGTTAACTGCTCGTAAACAAAAACAGCGATGGGTATTTATTTTCAAGTAGACGACTACTATATATTGTCTACTGAGTAGAATGCACTAAAATATTTCGAATTTATTATATGTACCCCAGCCCCACACATTTAACATTTTGAAAAATATGTTTTGCGAATATTATTATAGTAAATACGTTAAATATTATAGTTATTTTAACTTTAAAATCTGCCTTGGAAAGGCAAACCAATCCAAACAAATTACGTATATTATAAATATTCCAAAAAATAAATTTGCCAAAAATCTATTATTTTCTATGTGGGAGGGGGTAACGTTTCTCCAGAAAAATCGATTTTCCGGCCGAACCGATGTCAAAAAAATCTTGAAAAAGGACAAAAAAATTTAAAATGTGGGAGCTGGGGGAAACGTAAGTGTTTATTATCTTATATTAGTAATTATTACGAAAAAATTACTTTATATTAAAAATATCTTTACATAATACATATGATTACAAATTACAATAAGTACATAATACATTCAAGGTATTGATACATATTACATACATACCATCCTTTTATAATGTTACAAAAGTAGAAAATTGACTCTAATGTAAGTGTTAAAACTTAAATTTGTATTCAATAATAAATCGTTGCATAGAAAAAAAAACTTTTCTGACCAGACCTAATAGAATATATTTATAAGGACATTTTAATTAGGTATATGCGTAGGATAAATTAAGGTATGTTCGTGATAAATTAACTAAATGTCTAATTACATTACAAATTCAATTTCAGTAATTATACTTAATTATTTTAATTGTTTGAAGAACATAGTGAAAAGTTACTAGAATATATTATGCAGTATTTAGATTTTAAGTCCTTTGATTGCTATTTATAAAAGTTCAAAAGTCATTGAGAAAAGTTAGGTAATTTGGTGATATTGTATTTAATTTCGTGGTAGTGGTTAGGTAATATCGTGAGTAGGAATACAATAATTTAAATTTTCCATTAAAATAATTCTTTATTAATTAAGTATAACATAACAAAAAATATCAACAGTTTTTTAAATTCATAAGAATTCAATTAACTTTAAGTTCATAAAACATAAAAACATATAATCTGCAGCCCTGCAGGCTTATAAGTTGAGTAAAATCATAACAAAACTTTCACTACTTTATATTTATATATAAAAAACATAATTTTCACATAGATTAAAAAAATTAAAATTACAGACCTTCATACTTTACATAAATATATATATATATATACCTTTATAAAAAAAATAACCACACTTTTTAAGTTCATAAAATATAAAGATAATGTGGGTTATAACTGTTATAAGTTTAAAAAATATTAATAAAACTTTCATTACTTTATTTTTTATATAAAAAACATACTTTTCCTATAGGTAAAAACTTAGAAAATAAAATAGCACGCCTTCGTACTTAATATAAATATATATACATATTACATACCTTTATAAAAAAAACCAAAAACACTTAATATAATAATTATAATATTAATTAAATTTATCTATTAGTTTACTTATTTTCTAAATCATATTCTAGCTGATAGCATGTATCACACATAAATACCTCATCGATGTCCTCATATATGTTTGACAGCTCTCATGATAAGGTACTAAACAATAAGAAAACTGCACACATTTTTTTTTTGTACATTATTGTTGTAACTTTTTTTACAAACTTCGCACTCCCAAGTCCCAATCATAATTTTTTGATGCCTTTTTTACGTTTTTTAGAACATACAGGAATAGGCTCCTTTGATGTTGATGGAATAGGTTGATCTGGAAGAGTCAGACACTTTGCACTTGAATCTCTTATTGTCCTTAATTAGGGTTAGGTGTGGTTGGCTCAACAGATGGAATAGTTAGGTAACACAATTTGAATGGCAACAATACTGTGTGGTTGACTTTCTGAACTTTTAATATCCTTGTTAGTCAATTGAGATGGAGCTATTGTTTAACTGGAGGAATAGTATTTTTTTTATTTAATGAGCAAATGCCACTTTATTTAAATGCATTTTCTATATTTTTTTAGAAAAACTTTTAATGAATGCTGTGGTATGAAATGTGGGCTGGTTTGGTTTACCTTCTGGATTTTCCCTCATATAGTCATTTAAACTAGTGACCCTGCAGTTTAACTGGAGTGGTTTGTATACTCCTACATATATAGTGGTTGGTTGTAATAAATGACTACTTTGTGCTGGAAATGTAAACAAATATAGTTATATAATTATTAATTACTATTACCTCATGCCTAGTCATTTATTTTTTCTAATATTAATACGGTATATTGGACTAATGTAAAAATAGAACTACTTCTTTTACTAGCAGGTGTAAAAAAATGTTCTAAAAAATAAAAACCCACTTTAACCAGAATCTAGCACGGAAAAGTTAATAGTTATTAGTTATTACCTTTTATTTGACTTAATACTATATTAATACAAGATTTATAATTTTTTTCTCAATTTATTTTTTTTTGATTTGTTTCTTTTTGCCAATTTTTTTTTGAATAGTTTCCTTAGATATTTGTACGGACCCAAAAATCTCCTCACCATTGTACCTCTCCAAAACGCTTGTATCCTTGTGGCCATTTTATTAATGTGAGCTTCGTACCTCATGCGCTCTTCGTATTTTTGTTTACGTTCTTCGAATTCATCTATGGTGATTTGCATCCAGTCGCAGATTTCAAGTAAATTTTTTATTTTGTCGTTTTCTTGTTCTTCTTCACTTTCTAGAGTCAATGTGTCTACGTCGATAGCGCCCACTTGTATATCATACATTCGTTCCCACTTTTCTAAAATGAGACCTATGTCTGCTATTAATTCAGGAAATATAACATATCTCGCTATAGATGTGCTATCATGTTGTTGTATCGGCTGACGGAGACGGTTTGCCTCTTCTTTTAATAATTCATCATTCTCGTTCAAACATTGACTTTCCCACGACTGTATATAATCGGCTTCTAAATCTATTAGTCTCATAGTTTTCTTAAACTGTTTGTCTAAATTGCATATATCCGCCTGAATGCGCCATTTATCCGTCTAAAACATATACCACGAAATATAATATACCTACTATAACTATATACATTTACTATTTGTTAATTATTTATTATAATGAATTATCTTGAGGCACGTGTTGTGTACCAACATGAAGTTACCATACTCCTCATTTTGTCCTATCAACTTCAAAATATCAATAAATAATTTCAAGCCTTTTATATATAACTTTAAATTGAGTTTTGATATTTAACTATTGTTAAAATTTAAATTTGAAATTGAAATAATATGTTATTGCAAAAATTGTCCACATGTATTTTTAAGTTGGTACAAGAAAAACTTATGAGGAATTTTGTTTCAAATTTTTCATCAAACAAAAAAAATATTACAAACAATTAATATTATTACCCCCCCCCCCCCACCCCATAAAAAATTAGCTTGAAATTAGTTGAAATATTTAAAAATGCCATTGGGCTTATAGAAAATCTTAATTTTAATAATAGTGGAATGTTTCAAGTTAATATTTTTTTAATAACAACATTTCTTAAAATTAAACTTCAATCTCTAATAAAAAATTAATGTGGTTTTATGCTTAACTGTCTTTTCAATTTCCGTAATATTAAACCTGCATAGTATGAGGAATATTTTATTCAATTTGGCAAGCCTTAAGTGTTAAAATTAAAACATTTATAAAATTATTATTACTATTTTAACGAAAAAATAATTTAGAAATGTTCGTGATTTTGACGAATTTCTCAAATATTTGAACTTAAAACATTTCTTGAAAAAAAATGAAGGCAAAGTATTTTTTTTATTAATAATAAAATTGTGGTAAGGTTCCACTTACATTAAATATTTTAATTTATTAGTCAGCCCAAAATAGTATTCTACAATATAAAATAAAAAAAAAGTAAAAATTAGTAGACAATTTAAAATGTCTATAAATAACAGAAAACGAGCCGAAATATTTAGAAAATTGAATATCTGAAAAACCTTAACTTAAATATTTGGAAACTAAACGTACTTTTCCCTACCCCCGCCCATTTCAATTTTTCAACTTTTTCCAATGCCAATATTGAGTAACTTTAAATCTGTACAATACTTCTATCTTATCATTTTTTTAAAGTACTTGAAAATGTTTACTTTTAACCTAAAAAGTGCCAACTAGATTCAATTAAATATCTAAAAGAACACCCTTAACATTGAAAATTAAAATAACACACCATTGTAAAACCAATACATTAATTGCGATCGCTCCGCTCAGAATCTAAAACATTAATTTAATATTTTAATATTAAACCAATGGCTGTCGCCTGTCACTAATTCATGTAAGTATCTACCTACATTGTATTTTATTTTTTTATAATTACTATGATTTGCGTGACCAATAGACGGCATTTATAAAAATAGTTAGGTATTAGATACAATAATAACGGCCAGAAATTACAACTTTCGGTACTTCCGAGTGGAGGTACCGCCATCAAAAATATAATTTAGTGTGGGAGGGGGATATTAGGTAATCATGTCAATATACGAGTGTTTATAAACTACTATAGTAGTATTTAGGTAAGACATGTCTATACCCACATCAATATTAATTTATATTTTAAATTTTAAATGTTTACGTTGTAATGTTTCTTTCGTTCTTTTATAGTGACCCGCAAAACGCTCAACGCGTTCCGGTTGTACTCCAGCTCAGCTTTCAGTTGTCGTTCCTCGCGCACCACGTTCAGCATCGTGTCATTGACCAGGCGAAGCTCGTCGTACGTCCCTCTCGACCACAACTCCCGGACTGTCAACCGGAGAGTGTCTTGCACGAACGCCAGGAACTTGGTAACCTTACCCCGGTCCGACGTGGTATCGACACGGTCGTCGGACTCCTCGTCGTTGGTGACGGTGGAAGGCGGATGACGGTCAAAGTCACGCAGTGTTCCCGTCCCGTCCATCGCGTCCATCAAGCCGATACGGTCGACCCATATGCCCAACGCGCACGCCACCCCGAACGCTTCGTAGACGGTCAGCCCTGATGTACCGTTCAAACGTGATACGGGAAACGGATCTTTGGCGTCGAGGCTGTAGTCGAGGGACGGCGTTTCCCAAAGGCTCATTCCAACGTGTTCATAATCTGAAACACTGTCGACGGTGTGAAATGGTCACGTCTAGTTTTGCACTATACCTTTCCATTACGTTTCATATTTATTTATTTACTGTGACAAAATTATAAATGTACATAGTATAAAGGGTAGGACCGGATGTAGTTGGCTTACTTTGTATAATAAAATTTTAAATTGTTTGAGTTTTGTGCCATAAACGCTCAAAATATAACAAAAAGATAATAAGATATTAGATATTAGATATCAGTCATTTGCAAGGATAATAATCAATCGGCATGTTGGGGCAAATTGGCACACGTATAAAATATATTATATCGGCATAAATTATGTATTTAACTTTATATTGAAAATATAAAAACATATTTTCAATATTGACGGCTTTCATAAAATAATTTTATGGTAAATTAAAAGTTTGAAATTTGTTTAATCAGTTCTGGCTTTTTGGTTTGCCAAACATTTTTGCAATTTTCTTATGCAGAAAACTTTAAGTATACCTACATTGTTATGTACACTGGGACTAATCGATAAAATGCAATATTATATTATACATAATTAATCATGATATTTTACAAAACAAGTGGACTTTGTTGTAACACAGGTGGACATTAATGTTTTTGCAGTAAACATACACATAATAGTTATTATTTCTTATTTGTAACATACCAAAGGAAAAATATTTGTACACGTAGAGTAACTCATTTGCTTGTGTCATACCGAGGAATGTCTCGCTGTACACTTGTTGATGCATGGGTGTGAGTTAACAAGTTAAATTTGTAGTGACAGAAAAACATTTGTTCATGGGGCTGGCGATGGTAAACTTAATGATCGTATTTTTTTTTGTTTAAGAAAGTCATAACAGACTGATTTTCCAATGTTATACTTTAATATATTATGTTACCAACACCATGCGGCGTGAACTTAATAAAAATCTATTTTTTTATTTATAAACATTTTCAATTTTCTCATACAGTCATACAAAACGCATGACTTACCACTTGCGTTATGTCCGTGTTAATTTTTTAATTTTTTTGAACATCGGTGAAATCTAGCTTGATCGTGTTGATTTACTCCGCCCTTAATTTTATTATAATGGCGCACTATTTTCAGCCTTCCTGCATCATTGATTAGGTGTATTGTTTTGGTCCAACCTATTTACTACACATCTTCTGACATCGTGGTATAGATAGATGCTAAATATATAGGTTTATCATACCACTCAACAAGACTAATATCAGCATCAGAAACATTTGAGCTAACTTCAAACGTTGTTTCTCTTGTAAAAATATCTCTACACGTCTTTTTATTTTCAACGATATTGATAATGATAAGAGTACTTTCTTCGAAGTATGTAGATACATACGAATTCGAAACTTCATACAGTAATGATTAAAAATTATTTTTTGTACGCATTGTTATGCAGGCCACAAACTCTGTCTAGAATTTATCCTTTTTTCAGGCCAACCTAAACTAAACATCATAATAACATTGGATTTTAAATACGCAATACCCTCGTGTGGTCCAAATATACTACCCATACTACCCATCACTAAATTAAGAGCAATAAATTCTTTAATTTGTTGTGAAGTGACAAGTGTGCATATTGTATTTTCCGAATTGAGTATACATTTGTAAAAAAATTACATGTTTTTGAAATCTTGAAAGACGAAATATTTGTTAAAATATACATTAATAGGACTACATTTCATCCGGACAGTAAAATTCTCAAAAATCATTAAAATATATTGAAGTAGGTTAAAAATATTTTTGTACCCACCTTATATATTTTATTCCAAAGTGGACCATTATTTAGATAAGGCTTGGGTGTTTTACAATATCCAATTTTTCATCTTCGCTTTCGTCTGGCAAATTTTATTTTTCAGTCTCGAAGAAATCGTACAGTAATTAGTCTAATTCTTTGTTATTGTCTTCACCACTGTCTTTAAAAATATTATCTTTGAAATATAAAATTTCTTCTTCTATAAAATCAACTAATTGTTGTTGAGTAAATTATGTAAAAAATGAAAAAAGAATGTATGTAATATTAGGTTAGAGGTGTATAATATTATATAAAGTATACCTGTGCTGTGATAAATCATAGACAAAACAAATATATATATCATACTTATCTTTTAATTTTTTTTTTCCATCAATGAAAAAAACATAAAAATATAATTTAGGAACAGAAATTACGATTAGGGCACAAAAAATATGCTTGCTACGCGCACCCAATATTATTATTTATTTTCCCTTAAATATTGTTTGTACACCGTTGAGTCCCAATGTACATTGTATTGTTACATATTATAATAGACGTATTATTTGAGACACATCACATATATTATGTAGTTGAAATCACAAGATCTGTGATAATAAGTACTTATATGAAACATATTGTTTAAGATTTTAAGATTTTACTATGATAAGAATATTATAATATCATTCAAGTGTAAAACGATGATAGTGTAACATATAGACTATTTTTGGTTATGAGTTATTTTACAGAGGATTGCGTACCTACCTATATTATTCCTAAATATTATGATAATTTATTCCAATTCTACACAGAATATTTCAAGAAACAGTTGGGGAATACAGTATCGTAAGTTTTGGAGAAAAATATGCTTTTGTCACCCTAAATCCGACCTTTAATGTTCAAACCTTGCCTTTCATAAATAGTAAATACTGAGCACACCCCGCATTTGGTCAATATCATACAATAATATTCTAATAGTTCCGGTAAATTTCATATAAAAATGTGCGTTTATCCTCACGACTCGCATTCCAGTTTCTTCTCCTCGTATGTATTTTCATCTACGGCAGGATGGTCGTCATGGGCATCCCCATAGTTATCATCGTCGTCATCGTCGTCATCATCGTCGTCATCATCGTCGTCGTCGTCATATCTAGCTATGGCAGTTTCCTTAACAGATTCACGGTGATAATCACCGATCGCCGCGGCACTGTCCTCAACGATGCCTGCCGTCCACGCAGTTGACTCATCACCATGTTGCGATCTTTTATCGTGGTCTTTGGCCACCTCTGCATCATTAGCGGTGGTTACGTCCACGGTGGCGGTTACGTCCTCGACGTCCGTGGTTGCTTCATTCGTCTCAAACGCACTTACGGCTTCAGTACCGTTTGCTCGTGGTGGCCGAATATCGTCGGACGAGAGCGTTTCGTATTCATTTTCGTCAATGTAGTTTTCGAATTTCTTCACGATGGCTTTTTCGGGTTTTAGGTGCACTTCAAACAACTTTTTC
The DNA here is from genome assembly GCA_027563435.1 of Nasonovia ribisnigri. NCBI lineage: Eukaryota > Metazoa > Arthropoda > Insecta > Hemiptera > Aphididae > Nasonovia > Nasonovia ribisnigri. Next base: position 82,966 of record JANEHU010004345.1, read on the forward strand.
CGAAATTTCTGAAATTCCTTTTGATTTCTGAGATTTTCCGATTCCCGATTCATCTGAAACTCCATCGTATGTGTATTCCTTCCGTAGTAGAAATACGACCAAATATTATTATATGTTACAATATTTACGTATATTCAGTACAGCGAGTAACAACTCATGAGGCTGGTTGCCATAGCGTTCTTTTGCAGATTATAAAAATAGTAACAAAAATTGACAATTAAATATAATATATTATATATATAGGCAAGTACTGCAGTAGATTGGCTTACTTAGTGATATATAGGAGGTATCTATGGTTCTGATGAGATATGAAGCCGATAAAAATGTCGTTTAGTTTCCTTATAACTAAAAGTTATAATATTTAAATTTTCATTACACTGATAAAGAATGTTGAAAACAAAATAATAATAAATAAAATATTTAATAATAATAATGAATAGGTCGCTTCGGCTTGACTCCTTTCACTCGAAGGTGGCCGTGTCGGCTCCGACCCAATGCCTACTTGAGGTGGTGTTGCATAGGCGTATAGCAAGTCAAGGGATATTTTCATTTTTTTGTTCGAGAGCAGTGGCCACGTGTGCATCACTCTACCCAACTCATGGGACGCAATAGTGTGCACTTTTGTGACCACACTTAATCGAGGGCAAGGTCACACACCCAGAGCCAATATAGACTCATTAAAGTCTAGCCCATCCATATCAATATCATAATATTTGTAACTCTTTTACCGTTGCATTACCAAAGACATTGAATACAGGATGTACCTATACCTACCTATCGACAACTTTTTAAAAATGTATACCTATATTATGTACATTGTACACCTACTTAAATCGTGTAGTGCCAACAACTAAGTCATACTAAAACCACGAATAAATTATAAATTTACTTTGATTAATTGAAACTTTTAAAATAGGTCCTACATCCGTATATGTTGCCTCCGTTTAAGTACATATTACATGCTAAAACACACTAAAATATTAAATAATCATACATATATTGAACATAAGCAGGTATAGGCAGTAATATGTTATTCAATTACGTTTAATAAGGGTTGATAATATGTTTAGAACAAAAATTTCAAACATGATGTAAACTAACAAAAAAAAACAAACAAATTGTTTTTGGTCTTAAACGTTTAAACATCCATTATTAACAGAAAAAAAAATGGGTATGGCAATTAAATGGTTAAACGTTTAACATTATGTCAATGTGTCATAATACACTATAATATACCTTTACTGTAAAATGTACATTCAACATAAATTAAAAATAAAATCACAGTTCTTTGTTTAAAAAAATAATGTATAATATTCTTTTGGTAAAAAGTAATAACAAAATAATAATAATCTAATATTTAGATTTTAAAACAAAAATATTTAAATATTTATGTATTGTCTTTTGAGTTTTCTCTGACCAGATTTTAAAATAATAAATTAATTTTAAATTAATAAGATTCTGAGTGGAGTATCAGTGTAACAATTAGTAATTACAGTGGCACCGGGTGTACCCATAGATACTTTTAGGTGAGTGTTAATGACCACCCCCTCCCCACTCCCCAAAAAGTCAGAGCACGTCGATCAAAGCTGTAGTATAGGCATCATAGGTTAAAAATTGCAATCTCCCAACTTTGAAACTCATATTGCTCATATCTGATAAATTTAAATTAATTTTTAATTGCAGTTATGTTATATTTTACTTATATACCTAATTAATAGTTACATATACATTTTTTATGGCTTATCCGCTTATTGTATTATTATTCGAATACAGACATACTGTATACAAGATATCTTAATTTGTGGCCATTACTATTAATTGCTTTATTAGGTATAGTGGTATACAATTTTACTATGTACAATGTTAATATACTATTAAGTATTACTATTTTTGTATTGCGTAGGAGACACCTAACGATATATCGTACTATAGTATGGTATCACCTAACCACCCACGACCCACCCCTTAAAAAGGTGTGACCGTTATGACACCTTTATACCATGTTGGCGCCACTAAGTAATTACATGTAACAATAAAAAATATAGGTGATCATGAGGTATTTTTTTGAAATTAGATTCATAAATTATGTTTATAACTAGTTATAAATTAAAATTTTGATAAATTAAAATTATTTTTTTCAAAATTATAACATAGTTATAAATTATAAATTATAAACTAGTAACATTAGGTATAGCTGTATAGGTCTATATAGGTATAGGTATAGGTCTATGATGTATTTATAGTTTTACAAGTTTTTTAAAATTGTATTCGTTTAATCGTTTCTATGGTAATAAACAAAGCGTAAACAATTAAAATCCCGTTTTTAGCGGTTTTTTCGTAATTTGTCGGTGGTTTTTCCCGTGGCAATAAATAACTATTGATAAAATCGAGTTATATAGAAAATCACCTCTTTTAAGAACGATCTTCATCCAATTTGCTAAAATATAAGAAACTTTGTGTTGAAATTGAAGCTATTCTTCTGGTAGAAATTTTGTTTACAGGATTTAAAAAAAAGTAAAAATAAACATCATTGTAAAACCACTAACTTCGGAATCTAAAGATAAACATCAGTCTTCATAATTTTAAGTTTTAAAATAACAATTTTAACATATTTAAATTAAATAGTTTAATATTTAATATATAACATTTCATAACTTATTATGTAGGTAAAAAGTAAAAGCATTTTAAATTAAATTAATAAAATGGCAACTATTGTTTTGGGTTCAATAATTAAAAATCATCAACTAATTTTGAGGTTTCTTCCACACCTAGTCTATTTCTTAATTTAGTGTGGGCAATTTCAAATGAATACAGTTATCAGTTACGTAAATATCAAGTAATATACGTAATTACATTTAAAATGTATCTTGTTACAATTTGTATTTTACTTTGAATAAAAGATACATGTACGCATCTATTGTATCTCAAGTTGAATTTAAATAACTTTTAGAATATGTCAATATCGTTTTTATTGTAATTTTTTATATTTAAACATATAATGAACACTGAACACCATATTTTATTATTGTAATATTCAAGTATTGGTTTTTCGTGTTCAGTGTCCGTATAACAACGTGTACCTAAAATGTGTTATCTATACTTTATGTCAACATAATTTATAGTTTTCCATTTGATATTTTTATATTTTATCTATATAAAAGGTATGCTCTAACCGAAGGGTCGGTAACTGCCAACTGGCGAGCCTGGTTGAAAGGGTATTGGCTCCGCGAATAAATTTCTAATAAATAAATAAATTTATAATTTAAGTACATAAAAATAGATATTATGTATAAAATCGACGAACTGAGAAAGTGGGGAAACAGTGGATTAAAACTTTGTTTGTTTGTATATACCGAGGTCAATTAATAAACTTAACAATGATGAACTTAAATAAACTAAATTTGATATGACTGTACATTTTAGTTTAAAATAAAATAAAGTAGATATATTTAAATTGTTGAAGTTGAAAATGTAATATTTATTTTTTGGCTTATGACATTAAAAAGGTTGCAGACCCCTTGTAGTCTAACCATACGTGATAAGTCCATGTACATATTAGATAGGGATTATATTTTATAATATTTGCAACACATTTTTTAATACTTATAAGGTAACTACATTTTAATCAAGTGATTAACTTACATAGTAGGTACTTAATACATTTTTCACATAAAAACCTCATACAAAAAAAAGGGGGTCAAGTGGATGTCGCTCTGCAGTACAGTAGTTTACAAGTAGATCACTGTATAATGGATGGTATTAAATTTGAATTCAATGATGTAATATCATTGTATACGAACAACGATTCTGAGCGGAGACGGTATGTCAGTCTAGGATATTTTAAATTATATTGATATTGTTATTTTACGGTAGCTGCTAAGTTGAATTAACATTATTCATATTATTTAATTATCAACCTAAAATTATGAGTGATGCTAGAAACATATTATAATGCGTATACTTTTACTCGTTAAAATTGATTTTAATATGTAATTTCGTCCAAATTTGAACTTAAAATGTCTGTAAAAAATAACTGTGTTTATATATTTTTTAGATTTTTTGTTTACAGTATGTACTATTTATTAGAATCTTTATTTTCAATTCTCAATCCTTAATTATAAAAACTGATCATTTCATAATTGTTTAATTACAATGATTGATAATTTTCGAGATTTTGATGAATTTTGTAAAAATTCGAACTTTAAATGCTTATAAAAAAAAGTGTGCCTATGTATTTTTAATATTTTTCAACTGCTATTGTAACAATATATCAGGAGCCTTGTATTACATTTTCATTATTTTTGGCCCAACAAATAACATTTTATTGGTATTTATATAAAAAAAAAACTAAACAAATTTAAAATTTAAATAGTCCATAAAAAGCTCTAAAACAGTCAAAATATATTCAAAATTAAATGGTGTATAGAAAATGCTAATATACACATTCAGTGAAATTTTCATGCATCTACAGTTATTCGTTTTTGAATTGCAAAAAATTAAAAAAAAACGCTACATGAGAAATCGCGTGAATATCTAATCTTGTAAAAATTTGAAATTAAAATGCTCATAAAATTTTGTTTTGACTTGCTTATAAATATTTTTTATTGATAAAATTATACAAACTAATGAGGAATATTGTATTTTATTTTCAAACCTTAGATATAAAAAGAAAAATTTTTATGAATTTCTAACTCAAAATAAATTACACATTTTCGTCATTTTTACGTATCTTGTCAAAATTTTAACTTTGATTACCTATAAAAAAAATTGTGACTACGGATTTTTAATATTTGACATCTGCCTTTGTAAACTATTTTCAAGATTTTTTACCCAACAAATAAAATTTTATTGACATTTAAAAAAAAAAAACTAAAAAAATTGAAAACTGAAAATGTCCGTTAAAAGCTCAAAATAAGTCAGAATATTTTGAAAATTCTATTGTGTAGAAAATGCTCATATAAATATTCAGTCAAAATTTCATGGAACTACGGTAATTTATCTTTTAGAGTTATACCAAAAACCAAAATCGATTTTCTCGAAAATTGGTTTTTCGTAAAAATTCCCGTTTTTTCCTTATTTTTTCATTTGTTTTTCACGGCGCTCATGAAAACTACTGGGAAATTTTAACTTTTAACCCCTCCAAGTACCAACTAGATTCACTTTCCTATCAGAAAAGGTACTATTGAAGAAAATCGAAGCATTTTTTCTGTCCTAAAAGGTGATGACAGACACAAAAAAAAAAAACACACATCATTATAAAATCAATACATTCATCGCTCGGCTCAGAATCTAAAATGTGTTTAGTACAGATTTTCATTATTTTTTTAAATAAATAAACACAAATAGTAAAGTAACTATTGTAACTATAGGTATACATTATATTATATTTATATTATATGAACAAATGTCAATTTTTAACTAATTATTTCCTATAAGAATTAACATTTAAAATAAGAATCTTACAAATCAAAAATTCATAGTTTTAACATTGTAAAAATAGGTAGTCGAAAATGTAGTATTTTAATAGAAAGTTTATTTAGTATTTATAATTTAAACAGATTGTTTTGAAGTGTTTTTCTTGTATTTAACCAATCCCCATAAAGACAATAATATATCTATTTTGCGAATTGATTTTCAGTTCTATTTTATAATTAAAAAAAGCTATGTTTTATACAATTAGACAATATTTATACGTTTAGAAAGTTTTTGTATGTATATATAGGTATAATGACATAATCTGATATAGCTAATTCTGTAAATGAACAATTGTTTTGCGATTACATAATTCGATATATTACAACCCTCTTTAGTATTCATATTAAATAATACAGTTATCGCGGTGTATCATCAAATTACATTCACTCCGGCATTATAATAATAATAATATTACACACATCGCAAGAATTTCAAATGATAATTAATCTGATGCCTTCTCTAGCTAGTCTACACCACAACCATGTTTCAATATTACATTATTATTACCATAAGTCATTACAATATAAGTACGATTATATTAAATAATAATAATAATAATCACATCAATCAATAATTGGAATGCAATTGTATTGTTCAATACTACAATACATACACAACACTTCAACAAAATACACGTGTACACATCGACATAGCTTACAAAGCGTACCTAATCAATAATAATATTATATTAAGAAGACGCTGTATACCTGAATGTGTTATCTCCGTCTTACACACATACGACATAACCAATGTTTGTTCACCAGTTTCAATAGTGTGCTGTTAGTTTTGATATTAGAATGAATTTTGATCAATTATAAAATTTAAAGGTAAGATTATTATCTAGAGCACGGTATAGGGTTTATTAATATTATTATTTTTATGTAAGGTATGAGTGTATTATGACTTATGACCTTTTTGAAACTGTACGTTTTAAAATAATCATAACTTACTTAAAAATAATAATATCGATAAAATCCTACGTTGTGCTCTAGTTAATAATCTTACCTTTAAATTGTATAATAGGTCAATTCACTCTAATATCAAAACTAACAGCACACTATAATTTTAAATGGTGAACGAAAATTTGCTATATCGTACGAGTGTAAGACGGAGATAACACATGCGGGTACGACGTCTTCTTAATAACAATAATTGTACTATTTATTTTGATGCGTATGTTAATTGTCGAGGTACAATAATTGTATGTTAAAATCTCAATAAAGGAAAACAAAATTAATAATTATTGGCAATTACCGGTGGTAGGATATTAACGGTTTCTTCATCATCAGATGAACGTTATTTTCCAAGATAAAGTTTAAAATATATATTTTATTTCTTGTAGTTATTTATATATTATATATGTGTACTAGATCAATTGGACATCGATAGATTGGAATTAAAACACGTCTAAGTTTTCATGTTCTACGTGTGTTGGACAAAGACAGAAAATCACCTTTTTTAATCCCTTGATTGAATGTGCGTGACAAATATATATAATAGTTTAAATTTAAACTATATTAAGTTTATTATGGTTATATATTAATATATTCACATTCAACTTCAGTTTCCAAAATATAATTTACTCATTCCAAAAATACACATTTGTTGCACGATTCATCTGCACCTATAATCTATATTATTATGTTGAATTACAGATGGATACCTATATTGTCAAAAAATCAAAACTCAATATTTTGAGTAGGTACTCGACAATTCGTTTAATTTCTGTAGTTGATTATAACGGTAACTCTCCATTTCGAAGAGATCATAAATTTTCGGACTGAACATGTGTATAGTGAATAACGAATGTATATAATATAATGTACAGCAATGAAAAATATTATGAAAACCCGAAATCGTTTATCCGGTAGCTACATAATATAAACATGTATACCTACGGTTCAATGATAAGAATGCACGCGAACGTTGTTGTTGTGGCATTTATAATATTATAATAATAACGTGCAGTAATAATATTCGCACGGACGAATGAGTCTTTACTCCGCGATGTCAAGTTGATATAATAATAATAAATTCAAGTACGAATTTACGATTTTTTTTCCGCGGCTAGTGCCAATAACACAATAGCGTCCTTCGGTCTGGCACACGGCGAGCATAATACATTATATTATTATTATTATTATATAGGCGTATGTGTGTAGAGTGTGTACTGTGAATACTGTACTGTACTGTATTGTGTATACGTACAGGAGGGACCGCAACACGCGGATGCCGACGCAGGCCCCCTCCCCAAATTCACATACGAGCACAATATTTTTCGATACCTTAAATCGCCACAAAAAAATAATGTATAATATAATATTATCATTATTATTATATTAAACATAATAAACGGCGGGTCCTGCACCTGTGCGCGGACGTCGACGACGGCACAATAATATAATATTCGTCCGACGAAATTCGTCGCGCATTTCTTTTGCGTTATTGTACGGCGCGCGGGGTGGTAGGTGGTACGCGCGTCTCTCACCGCTGTTCAGGGCGACAGCAGCTGTCGAGTATAGAAGATTTCACACCACCGCCACCGCTCGAGGACCCACTGCTGATTTTGTTATTTTTGCAATGAGCTTGTTTACAAACCACCACAATGACGCGAATCATGACGACAAAATGGCGTATTGTCTGATGCGGGAAATGTCCCGCGGGAACCGACACAGTGTCGTAGTAGTCTTCGCCGTCGGCAGGTCAACAGGTTTATCATAATATGCGCATTGTGATGTCTGCTGCAGAACAGCGCGATTATGGTTGAAGGTACACACGCACTATATTATAATATGTCATATTGTACCTACATATTATTATAATCTTAATATGTGTGTGTATGCCACCCGTTTATTGAATGGATTCAAATCGTCAATATAACTATAGGTGAAAGGTATATTAGGCTGTGAGCGAAATTATTAGGCTCGTTCAAACTTTAAATGGTTCTTGTATTAATAAAAATGGATAAATTTATACATTCCATGCATCTTACAGTCATATCTACATCAACAATTTTGTAAAAGTATTCTAGACTGAGGAATGAAAACATTAATTGAGATTTAAAAATCAAAAGTGGATATAAATATGGACTACATATATAAGTAGAGCTCGTAAGTTCATACATTTGCATAGCAATCTCTCCAACTCACAATACTAGGAAACAAAAAAATCTCTTCAAGGCTAACCTTTCAATAGATCAACATAATATGAAATTTTATTTTGGATATAATTGCATATTCTGAGGTTTTCTGCGTATTTAGAATTTTTTGAGCAATAATTATTGTAGTTTTTAGGTAATTTTGTTAATTTTTATAGTGTTAAAAAAAAGATGTACCTACATTTCTAGATTAAATTAATTGGTAACTAATTAAAAACATTTTTTCCGACCATTCATAATTTGTCGATCTTACTATACTAGTAGGTATACCAACTACTATTTATGATTTTGATACGTCGCGACGGTTACGTCTTTTTCTATATCTATACAGTTTAACGGATGTTACATGCGTCCGGGACTCAGACCAGTAACAAGTAATTGGTCAGTTGGTGTTACATCATAATCACGTTTATTTCGTCAAGTTCGTATTTTTGTTTGCTCAAGAATTGTTAAAACAGTTTTTTAGTCATTTTTTAAGGACATTACTGTAAGTAGGGGAAATTAATTTGTTAGGGCATTTTTGCTATTTTTAGAGAATTTGTGGATAGTTTTTAAACAGTTGATTAAAGAAGAAGTTACCTACTTCAACAATTAATTACAATATTTTGTACCTAAGTAAAAATGATCCATCCATCTATCACATTTATACTCTAATTAATTGTATCTATGATTTATGATTTAAAGTACATTATAATTAACAAACAAATTAATATTAGTATATTACCTCTAATAAATTTTAATTTAAAAACATTTATCACTTGTTGATTACAGTTATTGGTGACAGTCACAAATGGTGAGTAACCAAAAGTCAAAAATAAAGTTCTAAAAGTTTAGGTTATAATAGTATAGGGCTGATTTATTTTTCATTACTGGTGGACCGATTGGGTCGTAGTCAACCCCTGGGAAATGCATTCAAAAGTATAATCAACTTATATATATATATATATAATATATATGCAGTCTATAGACATGAGATGGTAAATTATTTATAAAAAGACGTCAAAAATAACGTCCAAATAAAACGGTTATTGACGAAAACATTAAAAAAAATGTGTATTCATATAAATTTAAAAACAAAAACATATATTAGGATATATTATTGTCAATGTAACGTATGAATTATATTTTAATTTAATGATAAATCATTGAATACGAAAAACGATTCTGGGCAAAAAAAGATTCTGCAGCTCAAATTGCCAAGTATATTTTATGATATATTTTATACTTTTTTTATACATATTATCTATAGTAATTTATTTTACAATAATTAGTAACACAGTAACTAGATTTAAATTTAAAAACATAAAAATTGTTACTTGACTGTAGAATTACTTGCTATGATGAATAAAAAATAAGTACTTTTGATGCAAAATAATCATCACAAAAATCTGCTTAAAAAGTTTTTTTTGTTTCAAAATCATTCAGTAATTTAAAAAAAACATAAGTAGATACTTAATTTTTATTTGCGTTATTCCTAGCATAATATTATTTATTATTGAATATTAAAAACAAGTGTTTCGCGTAGACTTCAACAGTTTCACTCGAAATTAGTTTTAAATAGTCGCCGTATCTGTTTGATCCATAAAATAATAAATAAAAATATATGAAATTCGTATTATTTTAGTTCATTGAAAACACAAGGTGGATAAAAAGTGGAGATTTGGAAATTCTACACTAGATGAAATTTATAGAATACATATATGCAGAAGTTGTGTCAATATATGTTTAAGCCACTGGAGTAACAAACATTATAGTTCTGAGTCACCCCCACAATATGTAGCCATGCTTATTATAAAATATACTTATTACACTTGAACATTTTTATTTATTAATTAAATTAATGTAATTGTTTAAAGAAAGCAAACCATTAATTGCTGCAATGACATCAATACATCAACACGTGACACCCACCACCATCCACTCGATTAAAAATCTGTGGGGCACTTACACTGCCTGGCAGTTAACTCCTCTGACTATACGCGTACAGGGTGATTCACCATGCATGATCACCAACATTTTTAGAATATTTATTTACATAGGGATAATATTTTCAATTGCTTAGATTTTTTCTAATTCCATTAAAGGATTGTCCTGTAAATCGATATTAAATCGTTTTTTACGAATGAGAATTGTTATTTTTTCTGTAAAATGTTATTTGATGACTTTTTTGAAAATGTTTAAGAATTCAAAATTTGAGTGTGTAGTTTTTGAGTTTTTTTTCATTGATTACTAAAGTCTAAAAAGTAATAGGTCTGTTGTAAAAATCTTGGAATATATGGCGTTTATGATGATTTGAAAATTATACTAATTAATATTTAATCTATAAATATTTTATAATTTGTAAACATAGTCTGAGTATAATAAATACTAGATTCAATATTAAATCTTTTTTTATTTTTGTTTATTTCAGACCTATGTTTAGTACTTATATATAATATATATTTTATTAATTTATTCAGAAACTACTCGTTCAAATTTGTATTTAGATATATCAACATTTTCAAAATCAACTCCTTAACAATTTACAGTTAAATAAGATGATTCTCATTTGTAAAAATAAGTTTGCCTCACCAGATGATGATTAAAAAAATCTAAATAGTTGAAAATATGGTCCTCGCTTCTTTAGTTTATTTAAAAAATACAAATTCAGATAATTCAGATGATTCAGAATACGAATAAACTCATTATATTATCCAATTATTAAAGGAGTGATTTATTGCTTGGTCAATAACCTATTGTGTCCTTGTATGTGTACAGAACGAAACCCTTAGTGTATTCAATGTCTCAAGGATACCCTCAAAAAAAAAAAATCAATTATTTTTTATTGGCAGTAAAAAAATGTGACAATAAACAGTTTTATGATTTTAGTGATTTTACTATGTACCTAATGACATTTTATTCACGTAATTTTGTTAATTTTACAAACTCTAAATCTCTATGAACTCTAAATATAATATATAATTAAGTTAGTACTTAGGTACGTATATTATCAGAATAATAAGTCAGAAAAAGTCAGAAATAAATTATAAGCAAATGTGATTAACAGAAAAAGAATAATGTGATAAAAAATGCAATGAAGTCGGGTTGCTATTTGAAACCGTAAATACATTTTTATAGAACTAACAAAATCTACGATAAATGTACAAACTGTGTTTGTCAACATTATATAACATTGACAATATTGTTTGATAAAAATGTTTCGTTCTGATACAGACTTACTATATAATATTAATAGTATTATAAATATACCTATATAGTCTATTGTAGGAATCTCTTTTTGGACAAATGTAAAATAATATATGTATATCTACAGGCACATAATCGAATCGGACGAGCTACATAATCGTGTAACGTTTTCAATTATAATGCGAATAAAACGCATTCAATATAGTCAAGTACCTACCTATATATATCATATATATATAATTTGTGATTCGTGTTACCTATCTCGCTATAAGCCATGTGTATACTTTGCATATATTGTGTATGTACATGTGCTTAACATATTATATTATTATTATATATATATATGTATGTATATAGATGTAAATACGACGGCGTGCAGCATCGATTCGAAACGGTGTATATAGAGGTGTAACGCGTATAAAGTACAATAAATGTATATATAGAGGTTCCTACAAAAGCAAAAACGACGGTGATTTAAATTTCGCGAATTGTTTTTCGTATATTATAGAGGTAGGTACATATTATGTCCTTTGAGCGTCAGGTTACCGAGATTCCGCCGCGTTTCGATTGAGGCTCCCGCGCGTCGTCGTCGTCGCGCAATCGAACCGAATAAAAGGGTCGATATAATATTATAATATGACGTGTAGTCGGTGCTTTACACAGCCGGCGTGCTTATATAAGTGGCCGTTGTGTATATAATATGTATACTAACAAAATGTTCCACTCTGAAAAAAAAGCGATTTGTGGCATTGTATTCTATTAAAAAAGATTTGAATAAATATCCGTTTTATCATAATAATATTATATATACCTACTCATGTATAAGTTAACTGTAAATACCTTGGGTAAAAATTACATAATAAATAATAAATAATAATAATAATAATAATACATAATAAATATTATTTGGTAACAATAATTAAATAGACACGCTATTGCAGCCACCGCGCTCGGAACGGTCGTATATGTGTCCTGTATATTAATATTTAATATTATACATACATACATACATACATACATATGAAAATAGTTGGGTGTAAGTATTTACACACTTCTATCGCTCCTCGCAAGCACATTTTTGTATAAATGTTTAGTACTATACATACTAAATTATCGTACATTGTATGTCTGCCAGACTACCTATTTGATATTTTAAAATAGATTTGCTCGTCTAAAATGAAGAAAACCAGCCCACCAAACTGCTCAAGATTAGTTCTATTTTAATTTTCTAGTTTTCAATAAATAAATATAAAAATATATATTAATTCACTTATTTTGAAATATTTGTTTTATCAGTTCTGTTGCGTTTACTATATTTTTAAAACAAATAAAAACAATAAAAACAATTAAAAAATGTATGTGTTTTCCCTATTAAAAATTACAGGCGTCCCTCTCCGAGAGGAAATATTGTGAGTTTATGACGTATATATATGAGCTGTAGCGGAACCCCTCTACGAAATTCGTTAATTCGTGTATTATACACATAATACAATACACCGCGCACTGCACCGGTGGCGGGCAAAACATATTGTTATTATACGGTGGTGACAATATATATATGATAATAATAGTAATCGACCAAAATTATTATTATACACCGTTGTCGAGTTTAATTAGCCGACTGCACTGCGCTGTGATATGAACCGAACGGGCACCTAATTGGCTCCCAACAGATACAATAATGTACAGTCATCAATCACATTTCACCGTATTATTATTATGTCTATATAATACATACCGCATTGAAGGGATGGTTTCATTTTATTATTATTATTATTCGCAAACTTGCCAATTACTACCGCGCGCGAATAAAAATGAAATATCGTGATGACGGTTAAAGATTTCAACCCTGCGATGACAAAAAAAACCGAATATGTATTTTTTAATGCATGTATGATACAGCACACACCACACACGTATTATCGGTATCGATTTTTCGTAAGACTACCTCCGGTCGAGTAAATAATAATTGTTCGTTTTTGTATACACAAAATAGACGCGTCATATTATGTTTATATACTTACTATATTATATTATTCGTAATGCACAGTTGTTCTTGTGTGAAGATCAACAACAGATTATTATTATATATATTGCGTTACACTTTAGCGTTAAACCATGTCGTTCGTCACGAAATATGTATGCAAATATGATTGCTGAGCTGACAATTTATTGTACTAAAAGAATGTTGAAAAACATGCACATTGCTCTTGTCACTCGTGTAATACAAATTGGTAAAATATGATCTAAAAATCCGAAATCATACAAAAACATAATAAAAAGCCAAAACTAATTATTTTTAAATAATTTTTTATTGAAATACCTCTTTCTACGTGTATATTAAAAATTATAACTTTTATTAGCAATATATAAGGCAATATTTGATAAATTTTCCATGACAAACTTTTGATCCCGGAAATATTAAAAATATTTTTGAAGTAGGTGCCTAAATGTAGTCATAATCCCTCAAATATGCAAAATAGAATGTCGTATTTACACCAATAAATAACATTTGATCGAACTTCTACAAGGTAAAGCAAAAAAAACGTGCACATGCATCTTGATCTCTGCTCATCAAATTCCTACATGGCTAAATATTAGATTAGCGTTGATATATAATATAATATAATATAAATATCAGTTATATTCTAAATTATTTTTATAAGCATTTAAATGAGCCCCAATTAAAGTCTCTGTCTTAAAAGTTAAAAAAGTGTTAACGGTTTTAATAAACAATGAGCTGCGATCACGTGTGGTTAGGGAGCAGGGGTCATGTTAATGCTTATTAAAACTACTTTAAATTATGTATGATCATAATATTATTTTTTTAATTAATTGTTACTACATTAGTATATTTTATTGAGTATACTTATGAATAAAAACCTGAATAAAAAACAAAATAATAACGAGGTAAGAAAATGTCTCAATTTAAAGCTTTTTTATTAAAACTTTAAAATAAGCCCCAATTGAAACCTACATCCTAAAAATTAAAAAAGTTATAATGGTTTTAATAAACAATGAATTAGAATCACGTTACATCAAATTGAAAATCGGAATTATCGACGATACACTTAAAATAAAATAGAAAAAAAATTCGTTCTAAGAAATACTTAATTTTATCAAAAACAACAATTACTCTAGGTGGGAGGCAAACAAAAATTATTTTGAATAGGTTTAATAAATATAATATATATAAGCATATAAAGTTGACGAAAAATGTTAGGTATCGCTTTTTTTCCTAAACGATTATGATGAGTTTAAATATCATCCGTTCGCCACTTTGTCTACAGTAAAACAGACCATAGCAACAAAATACTACGAAACCCCATAAACAAAAATTTGGCTGATCTATAAAAACCATAGCGTGGCAAAACGCATATGACATTTTTACAAGAATGCTATTATGATGTGCAAATTACGACAAAAAAATTCAAACAAGCGAAATTTATCTCTTCTTTATTTTTTTAATACTAATATTAATTTTGTTCTCGTGCATTAAACTTTTAAAATGGCCAGTGACCTGATGAGTTGATATATTGCAAATCCCACGATGATAAGGAGCGCCGCAGCAGCTGTTTTTTTTTATAAATTAATTTTTTTTCCTTGAATATGTAGGTTGTTATTAATATATTGACGTCAAACTGGCTTCCAAAAATAAACGGTGACTATTAAAATGCACATCCCACAAATTATTTTTCAAATAAAACGTTTAAATTATAGTACCTATCTAACAGAAACATAAGTCTGCAGATTCTTAAATACCAAAATCGCAGTAATTCGTGAACACATTATTATGTCTCTACTTTCTATATTGACTCTATAGTTTTCTACTTTTTGTCTCGTGTTCAATAGTAAGATATTTGCACTAGCTACTATCAACTCTGTAAAATGGTGTATTTATTATAAAATGCCACATTTATTCGGTAGAAAGTTATTTAATTTATGTTCGAATCCATGTATATGTATTATGTATAATAATAAAAATATGTATAATTAAATTTAAAAAACTGTAATGAATTATATTTAAGCGCTAACAAAATGAATAGTCATTGATCAAATAAGTCAACGTAATATTTAGAAGTTAGAACAATAAAAAACAATCGCTTAACCATTTAGTTTAATTAAAATAACTGTCTATAGAATTCTTCAAATAACTGTAATAGTCAATAAGTATATGAAGCAATATTAATTATTGTTGTTGAATTTTTTTATTGAACGTATTGCTGTGTTTATACGTGTCAACCTCATATTTCTGTGTGTGTGTGAAAATTAACAAACTAAAAATACCTATTAAAAAATAACAACAGAAAAAAATCCAAAAGAACATGTCTATCATATTATTATGTTTATTATTGTCACGGAAGCGTCAGTTTTCAAAATACTAGCATATAATTGCTAGCTGTATTTTTTTGTGGAATATTTCCAAGTAAAATCCTGGTACCCTTTTTATCTTTGTACTTTGCAATGCAAGTGTATTCTTTAACCTTTCTTTTTATCGTCTTTATTGGATTTAAAAATGTACATTTCTTACACTTAACCCCGGGGTTGAAAAACAATCTGTAACCTATTGGTGTCTGTCAACCGACTAAAATTGTTCACTACAAAATAAACCTTTTCATTCTTCATCTTTTAAGATTTATAAGAATAAAAATAAAGAAAGTATGAAAGGATTTATGAATAAGGAATTTTAACCTACGTTATGTTATATTTTATCAAAACATTACTCAAAGTGTAAATTAAATAATATTGAATATTTCTATATTTGTATCTAAACTTTACAAATACGTTTTTCATTTTCTAGTGTAGTATTTTTTCTGCTGTGTTTTTTCTTTGCCTTTTAAGTTGTACACGATAAGTAGTCGAAATAATACTTCGATTTTCAACTTCAGTATCTTGTTCAATGGGAAAGTGAATCTAGTTGGTACTTTTGGGAGGTCAACATTTAAAAGTAGTTATCAAAAGCCCCGGGAAAAACAGGAATTTTTAAGAAAAAATCAATTTTGGTTTGTGGTGTAAATATAATAAAAATAACCATAGATACAAGACATTTTCACTAGATGTTTACATTAGCATTTTCTATGCGACATAATCAATTTTTCTAATAAAAATATGAGTTTAAATGTAAGCAAAAAAAATAGTCATAAGCTATTACCAAACTCAGCATATTATATTGTGTATAGCATTATATGCGTTATGTTCAAAAACACATTATATACCTATACCTATATTATCGACTATAACGTCCACTATTCACACTTCACACGCTTATACCTAGATATTACATTTGATAATACAAGTGAATAGGTGTAAAATGTGTTTTTGAACATAATAATATTGTATAGCTGCTAAATCTATATCGAACAGAGAACAGTAGTCGAAAATGAAACGCGTCAAACGAATAACATGTGTCTACTATCTATATGACTATATAAAATAATATTTTATTTTATTATGTTCTGAATCTAAACATATACAGTAGTATATAGTATTAAGTTTATATAAAGATATTATTATAAAGGTACCTATAACAATACATGACGTGTCGGGGCAGTCGAAGAAAGCCGTCGCCGTGCCGTAGGGATTCGTAGAAACGCTTGTTTTCGATTGGCACGGTACTAATTTTTTTATTTTTTCAGTTTTTTTCTCTTTATTTTCTCGAACCTCTTCTGAGGAGGAATACAATATTATAGGAGGACGTAGGTACATTGTCGTTTTATAACAATGTATACGCGTAATCCTCGCGGGAGGGATGAGACGGACGACGGAAAAAAACGTGGATGGCGACGACGAAGAGGAGGATAGAAACGAACGAGCAGGATGAAAATAAAAGAGAACGTCGTCATAAAAACGAAACACGAATAATAATTGGAAGGTAGCTGTGGAGTTGCTGCCACGCATGAGCGGGGAGACATGACGGCGACGGTGGCGGTGGCGTTGATCCGATAATGGGGTATGCGTGTACGCGAAGAATGATATAGTCGGACAGAGACGGAGACGTGTGACGGAGAGCGAAAGGCTTTGCATGTGGTGACGGGGTGGAACTGAACGACGGTTGTTCTATACATATATAGTATAGTCGGATAGTGGTATATGGTAGGTAGGAACTGCGAACGCAGAGGTTGGTGGTGGTGGTGGTGATGGTGGCGGGATGGGGGGAGGGGGGCGTTGGGAGACATCTGAAAGCACGGCAACTTATATATATGTAAGGGAGCTCGTTAGACAATAAAGACGAACAGGTAGAATGACACCCTTGGGCGGGTCGGATTACGGGCGCGCGGGACGAATGATGATGACGGTATATATATGTACACGACGGTCGGCGACGGCGGCGGTAAAGAATGCCGTGTCGACGTGCGTAATATTCGCGCTCGGTCTTCGAGGGAGGTGGGTGGGGGAATACAGTGATATAGGGGCGGTGGTTGCGAATAAGGGAGTGAGAGCAGCGATACAGCTATGCGGAGGGTGGTCGGCGGCTCGGATGAGGCGTTTTCAGCACGAGCGGGTGGTATGACCCCCGAGGTGGCGCGAGTGGGGAGGTGCAGGCGCGCCCGTTTCGCCGTGGTATATACTGCGCGTGGGCCATCGTATAACACGCCCTCCCCTCCTGCGAATATAATATATATATATATATGTGTGTGTGTTTATCCGCTGCTTTCCTCTGCTATTGTAAGACCCGCTCGCGCATCGCCGTCCCGAGAGTCTGCCACCGATGCAGCAGCGAGCGGCGACGCCCGCACTATCAATACATATAATAATATTCTACGAGTAGGTACGTTGCCATAAATTTGCCACGTTATTTATTGTCCACAACGTTATTATAAAGTAATATTTAAGTACGTCATATAATGATAACAACTTGCGCGAGGACTGTGGCATCCATATATATATATATCCGGTCTGTCCTTAGGGGGGTGGGCAGGGCCTCGAGCTTTTCACTTACGATTGGAGCCTTGTGATCAAAAAAGGAAAATTAGTTTTGAAAATTATATTGTTTCACAAAGCATGAAAAATGTTATGTTTTTTATATACAATATAAGTAAACAACTGTCGTGGTCAAGCATAATGATAGATAGATTATAGTAAAATACGTGCAAATATGGAAGACTGCAAAAATGTAAGCCAAGTGTAGTTTAAAACCCTAGAGCTTTTGTTGTTCCGTGCACTGCACATAGCTTTAATTCGCTTCTTGCAAGAAATATGATATAGTATCCATATCCCAGCTGCCATGTATTTTTTGGTGTAATTCAATGTCTACACTACTTTGTCTGCATCTATTGAACTAATATCTGTCTAACTATCCTGAAGTTTCTTTAATTTTGAATCAATTAATATGAACAGATAAAAAAATAGATACATTATTATGATATAGGCTTCGCAATTATTTTCACGCTGGGCCTCTCAAACCTTTAGGACAGCCTTGAGTATTTATTAAAAGATATAATATGGTAATACCTATATTGTAGTATAATATGAATTTGTAAAATATTTTAATAGAGCCTGCACACCACATAATATTATAATATTATATTATATACCATATTACTATATAATACATCTCTGATAATATTTGCGTGTTCAATATTATTACCATAATATATAGATTTGCGCATCATATTATATTATCGTAAATACTCAACAGTGACACTCGAAAACTATTGAAATTCCATTTATTGTTTTAATATAACAGCTATAGATACGGGTGCTTTGAAATTTGGAGCTTTACATATTATATAAGTTGTGTACGTGTCTGCAGTGATTTTCAAATCACAAATAAAAACCTATGTGTACCAAGTACCTATAGTGGCACAGACGAAACCTAATATTTTGATTCACTGCGTTAGAAAAAAGACAAAATATGTATCTATATTATACTTTACATAGCATATAAACTGCAGGCGTATATATACCTACCTATCCCGTATGCGATATTGTACTTTTATGAACGTCAGCAAACTTTTAAATCCGTCAAATACTTCGATAACGTTTAGTGTTCATATATTTTTATTATATAGATTGGCGTTTCCTGTGCTTAAGGTTGGTTTTTTTTATAAATATACTATTTGTAACAAAAATGTGTATGCATAAAACATTATATCTACTAATTATTATAGTAATGTAACCAATAACCACATAAATAAACAAAACAAAAAAAAATTATTTTTTCGTGGGAAGAAAAAAAAATGCATGTGTGAGCTACCTTTTAGCTACCTTTAGGGTTGATAAAATAAATTATAAATATTAAACACCATACAAATCTCAAGGATTTTATTGATATAACTTTTTATTGAAAACGGTCCAGTAATTATTGAGTCTATAATCTTCGGATAAAGTGACTTTAATAAAGTCAACGCGTGTTAAAAAATAGTCACAAAATATCAAAATTATACGTTTAAATTATTACCTATTATCCGATCAATTATATTATATTATGTAACCTGCAATAAGAATAATTTATATAGAATAAAAATAATAATTTCTACTAAATTGCTGATATTTGCAACCATTCTATATAACTATACACAAATCCCATTGAAAAAGGCCATTCAGTTTTTCCCGAATTTTCCAATTTTCCAAGCAACTTTACCAATTTTGCTTTCCGTAAAAACCTCATTTAGAATATTCCTCATATTTACAAAAAAATTATGTATATAAACCATATATTTTCAGCCGTTCTCGATTGATGCGGTTAGACCTGCAACAGATAGCTTTTCATTTTTATTAGGCACACCTAAGTGGCTAAGTATATTCCTTATAATTAGAGATAGGAAAATTATGCATTGAAAACCTACATTAAAGGCATTAAAAAGTTACCAATAATGCTATAAATAAAAGCATTTTATCCATGAAAATGCTACTAAAAAGTCACTTAAATATTTAAAAGTTCAGCTGATAATAATTTTTTAAATCGAAAAATAACTTTTTGATGAACACATTTATGTTCAAATTAATTAATTCTTAGAACATCTATAAATACAAATTAATATCTATGTAAAACAATTAATTATAAACTTTTTTTATTGAATTTTAGACACCTACCTGTTTATTAAATACATTTTTATATAATATTTAATTTTTTTTTTGTCTTCAAAAACTCATAATATATCTGTAGTCATTTTATGTTCAATTGAGAAATACGTAGATACGTAAATATTCTAAAATTGTCGAATACGCATTTAATTAACAAAACTAAATAAAAAAAGCTAAAAAACTGACACTAAAATACCAAAAATGCAATTATTCATGAATATCATAAGAAAATGGAAAAAAATGGAAAAAAAAAATTGTATAATTGAACTCTGTGATGTATGAATTGGATTTTGTATTTGATGAGCTATCAGCTATGTCTTGGAGTGCTATGACAAAAAATTCAAATGCTACAAATTCCTAGCCCTAGGTACTTACATATATATATAAGTATAGATTATAAAGCTATTGCGTTTTAATATAACGAGAGTGCAACACACCATTGCATACATTCTACATTTTTATAATTTTAATTTACCTTTAAGTTAAATTAATTATCGGTCACAGATAACAGAACAAATTATCCAATATTCGATACAAATACCAATACCCTAAAATTAAAATAATCATTATTACATCATTTTTAATTTTGCGTAATATTTTAGTAAGTACAGTTTCACTGTGAACAATTATAGTTCGGTGCAACACCTTGGTGGTTGTGTAGGCTGTTGTCTGTATAATGGTTAGTCCTAGTCGTAAGCCAGTAAATAGTGTGAAGTATGTAAGTAAATAGTACCTAACCTTCTTAACGTTTGCGGGCAATCGAGTGGTGTTTTTTTAGCGCAACGAGTTGTAAAAAAGACAGTTGACAAAGTTGCTAAAACTAGTTGCAGTCTTAACCCATTGTTGCTATATATTTATTCTTATTATAATATGCTGACAAACCTTCCGATCGCAATAATCGCATGTATCATCCCTTACCCACGGCCGTTTCAACCAAATGCATGTATATATATGTATAAAATATTTTATATCTATATTAGACTATATTATCTACATTTAACGTCCTAACCTTATTACGACGGCGCCTCGCAGTAAATAATATTATATTTGGTAACATAATCGACAAAAAAATCTTGAGGATCGGGATTAGGTTTTCGCTTGACACTATTGTTACTGTAGTTACTATTAAATCGTCCATTAAAATAAATACCTAGATATGTGTATAATACATTTTATACTCTGATCATAGGTAATAATTCAACAATTTATAGCCCCATATGCAATTAGCTTTGAGGAGTAGTTGCGGGTATAGACATTTGGGCAACCTATACCTATATAGGCAATAGGTATTTAGCAATAGATACTACTGAAGATAGTAGATGTTAAAATGTGTATGTTTAATTCATATGTTTAAATGTTTAAAAGCTTCTACCAAGCTTCTACTAGTGCCTATCTACGGGAATTAACCATTTGCCCAAAAAGATCTGTATGGCTGTATTGGGTATTGCTTAAAATAAAAAAGGTACATTTTTATCGACACCTCAGTCATTTTTTTGGTATACCTAGATACCTAAATGTTCATTATATAATTAATATAAACATTGGTATTTCTACGAAAGTTTTATATAATATGCACTGCAGTAGGTATATATATAATTATATAATATAGAAGGTCGTTTTCTCGGGTCAACGTCTGCATGTTAATTTAACTTTTTGCGATAAAAAAAACTACAAACTCGTATTTAGACGATATAAAAAAAAAAAAATAATAATAATTACGAGTAAGCTGTAATGACGCGCCCAGCTCGACAATACGACATGTACCTATGTAATTCAGTTCCCATCATTTTCGGTCGAATATGCAATGCAGTCCGTTGATCAATATACTGTTAATACTTATACACATACACACACACACATAGGTATACAATTATATAACAAATTATGCACGTGCAGCGTGTCATCGATTTAAACGCTTACCTCGCAATTGTCACGGCTCACTATAATATATGGTGACGAGTTGTATAGCATATTTCTTCGCGTGCGATGCGTTGTTACATAATAATTAAAAATTTAATAATGATAAAATACTATATAGGTACCTACTATATGCATAATATTATTATAATATAAAATCATATACGCACGCGTAGATAACGCGTTAATGACTCGTCCGATTTATAATGTTATGTATTTATTGTACTATACCTGCTACTTCTACGTAAGCAATATTCGAGTAAATATACGGTATACGTCGACACATCGTATGGTATATTGTGGGAGATGGCATTTTATGCCAATTTTAATAGGTAGGTACTTGTAATTTGTGCTATGCCAATATAGGTAGTACATTTAAGTGTGTACTGCAGTATTTAAAACATGAAAATGAATAGGTAGCACACTAGCATGTAATTTAACCTAAATTGCACCACATCTATTATATATTAATTTTGGTAATTTGCACCACGGTATAATCGAAATGGCATATTATGAAATTTGCGACACACTTTCAATTGAAATTATTGGACTTTACCTCAAAAATTTACTAAGCTCACATCATTATTATATAGCATAAAAAACGTGAATAAAGAACATGAACAATCGGACAATGAGTTACATATTATGATATTCCTGATTTTTCAATATTTTTTTATAAACTGTATTATTAATCTTTTACAATTTACAACAATTTTGAAAATTTTAATTTTAATGTGTTTCTTTAAAATTCTTTTTTTGATGTTATATGGTTACGATATGTTATTTAAATATTTATTATTTAATTAGGAAATAAACGACTGTAAATATGGACTAAAATTGAAATATATAGATACATACATCGGGCTATGTACCTATTTACATGTAGGTTAGTACATAATATAATATGTAGGTACATGTTAAATAAAACATAGTTATCAATTATTTATAGTTAGGACTTTTTGTCTTGTGTTATAACTAGGTATCTACAATGTAAATTGTAGTTATTAATAACTACTCATTATTAGTGTAAAATTTTGAAAATATAAATTTTGATAATAGATAAAAATGCACATATATATAACT
Source organism: Nasonovia ribisnigri (assembly GCA_027563435.1). Lineage (NCBI taxonomy): Eukaryota > Metazoa > Arthropoda > Insecta > Hemiptera > Aphididae > Nasonovia > Nasonovia ribisnigri. Next base: position 106,811 of record JANEHU010004345.1, read on the forward strand.
GAGATAAATTAATTAGGATTTTGGATTTCCTATATAATAATGTTCAATAGAATAATACTAAAATAATATTAAAACGGGGAAACAAAAATACAAATACCTGCACAATTGGATTGTTTTAAATATAATTAGATAGGTATGTAGGTTAAATTTGATATAACTTTATAATATAATTTGATAAGAAATTATAACATTTTCATAATTTTTGACTTTTTAAATATGTTTATGAAAATTTAAATCACTATTGACACCAATAATCATATTATGTATGCATTTTGCAATGTGCAGAAGTTATTATAGATACGTAGAGAAGTTAATGTTGTTAAGTGTATTGCCTTTTTCTCTGTGTACTTAAAATTACAAAATATATAAAAACTCACTTCTTAATGAATACGAGTTTGCTGCTTATTTGTAGCCACGAAGCCAATGTACAACAGTTTCAGGTCGCAGATACTACTGTAAACTGTTGCAGGTGGCACTTAAATATGTGACCTGGCCTGGGTTGCTTATATTTTTAAATCGAATAACCAATAAAGTGAAATAATTTGTTTTATTATTTTAAAACATTAATAAATTAAAATGTGTGATAATGAGAACCCTCCTTTTATACTGTAAATTATTTAGTGGATAATTTTTTTGAAAATGTTGATTTACCTAATTCAAATAAGTCGTTTGTTAGTTATTGAAATGTTTGTATTGAGAATAATAGTCTTTAAAAATGGTTTTACATAAATATAAAATAGATGTAAAACTGGAACTAGTATTTACTATACTTGGCCCATTTTTACAAATTATTAATATTGATAGATTAATATTAATGACTGCAATTTTCAAATCACCTTAGCCCCCAAAATCTTAAGAATCTATTACCATGGAACACATTCTTGGAGCCCTAGAACACAAAGTTGAATAACTCAAAAACTACCCGTTTGAATTTTGATTCTGGTATAGGTACGTCAAAAATGTTAGAAAAATTATCCACTGTATAATTTAAAATTAAAAAAGGGTGTTCTCATTTGAAAAACATAAGTTTGTATCTCCACAAGATACTCCTTGAAGTATATATATACTCCTAAAGTAGTACAAAAAATGTCAAGAGTTTGAAAATATGGTATTAAAGTAAATTTCAACATTTCAAAAATCAGATTTTAAATAATAGTATTATCGAAGTAAAAAAGGGGTAAGCATGCTTGGTGAACTACCTTGTATAATATATGAATAGTCGCAAATCATAATAAATATAAATAATAACAATAATTGCAACACAAAATAATGTGTTTTTCAGTTTTTTGATAAATATATCAACATAAACAAAAATATACGTAAATTATTACGAATTTTCTATACTTAATATTAGTATCCCGATAATTATTATATTATTGTACGCCTATATTTTTACAGAATGTTTATATTTGTAATTGCTATGCATTATACAATTTTCGAAATGCCTATTACAATTCTTTTTGAGCTATTTAAATATAGGTATAAGAATATTTCGAGTGTTAATAGTTTCTTTTTAATTATTGTCAATAAAAAATGTTTTGCTTATGCGAAAAACTTGAAAATGTAATACAACCTTCTTCATAAGTAACTTATTTGTTAACTCAACTTACTTTGTTGTTGTTTGGAGAAATTATAAAAAAGATGAGCGTAAAACTAGAATATTTTTTTATGAGCGTCTGATGTTAAATTTCGACAAAATTCATCAAAATCACGAAAATTGGCAAACTATTTCGTGTTGGAAATACATAAAATTTTTGTTTTATATCCAAGCTTTAAAATTGTATACGAGATTCCCCTTTAGTTTTCCTACATTTACCAAAAAAAATGTACATGAAATAGTAAAATTAATTTTTACTAGTGTTTGAAGATAGACATTGGATATTCACCCGTTAATTAACAAATTCTCATGCAATGATTTTCTTATTTTGTTGTTATTCAAAAACTAATAACCGTGCGTAGGTAGGTACTTGACATTTACATAAAATGTTTATTATATAGTTTTCTAAATGTGATACAATTTTTAGTATATTTTGATTCATTTTGAGTTATTAATAGACATTTTTAAATTTTTAAGCTTTTAGTTTTTGTTTTATAGATGTCAATACAATTTTAATCACATGAAAACACAAGGTTCCTCATAAGTAGTTATAAAATTAGTTGAAAAATATTAAACATCCATAGGCCCGATTTTTTTTTATAAGTAGGTATTTATAAAGTTAAAATTCTGACAAAATGTATCAAAATATCGAACTTTTCAAATTATTACGTAGATAAAAATTATAAAATATTCTATTTTTATAGCTAAAGGTTGAAAATTCAAAACAAGGATTGTCATAAATAGTTTGTACTGTCACCAAACAATCTAAAAATATATAAATATAGTTATTTATTTTTTACAGATATTTTAAGTTCTAATTTGGACGAAATTAAATATTAACACCAATAGAATAACGGTTTTAGTTTTTTTGTTGTATTTTAAAAATATTATTCGTGAGTACCTGTATGCATGAAACTTTTAGAGTATACTATTATATTTTATACACAAAATAACCTATTTAGATAGTAGATATGTACTTAGATATACGGTTTTATTTTTTACATAATTCGAAATTCTAACCCTGATCATGTTTATAATACTATAATAATTATTAATTACCTTCTAGACTGAAATAATCGTAGTCAGCATAATAAACAATCAGTAAAATTGATTTTTTTACACACAACGTTATTTCATACAACACATCTACCCACTTCATAAACATAATAATATATGTATATAGATAGCAATGAAACGTATTATCCATTAGACAAAATAATATTATTAGTACCGAGCATATCACAGATCAGCAAAATGATACGTTAATTATAATATAGGTAGGTAGTATAATACTGCAATTATCAATAATTGTTTTATAATATAGGTGTAGTTCCATCTTTTGTTCAGATTTCAGATTATGCGTTGTTTGCCCCTGTTAAATCGTAGAGTAGGTAGAAATGTAGAAATGTGCAATACTATTATTTTAATTAAATTATGATATAATACCATAAATTAGAGTAATCGAAAATATCTGGTTATAAATTATTATATATAGGTACATATATTTATTATTTTTAGATTAATTTATCAGAACTAAGGTAGCTGTAAGGCGGTCGCCGGTTTTGCTACTTTAGAGAATAGCGGATGTCATTAATATTTAATATGATGCGAGTTTTTTGCCCTGATAAAATAATGGGGTCGGCCCCGGGAAGTATATTCATTTTTTTGTATGAGGATACCCACACGTCACATTATTCGTGATTCCGGCATTCCCCCAAATCGCTATATTTCAAGAGGGGGGTTGGCAACAGGTATAGGGGCGTAGGCCGTATATAGCATTGGGGTGGCAATATTCTTAAATGCACCACTGTATATTTTTACTATTCAACTCCATTCCTACAGAGAGTAGTATATAAATGCATATTGTGTAAGTATTTCAATTTAATTTTAATTTATAGGTATAATATTCTTGACAGCTAAACTATAGGCTCAAAATACAACTATAATAAAATATAAACAGCGTTGTATGCACAACAAGACATAGACAAATTTAGCAAGTAGAACAATTTGAAAAGAAGACACCTAGCTGTGGTATAACTCATTGTATATAATTATAATTAACTGTATAATGATTTGAATAATAAATTATAATTAAAGATACGTGCTATATCATAAGACTTATTATAAGATGTTATAATGGAATAAACATTTTCAGACAGTCGAAATGATAATGATTATTTTAACGATTTTTTATAGTATATATGATTAATAAAATAAAGTTTAATTTTTCCAATCTACAGTATAGTGCGTACAGAGTGTAACACATGCGCTCACCCTCCGCCATCTTTTCATGCTGTACAATTACCTAACAATTAATTTATTAAAATCTTGATTTAAAAACCATATGTTCAAATACATAGATTTTTACGAGTGGCTCTTTTGAGTTACCTATTTAACTTTGTGTATAAAGGATAATATGATCTATTATAATGGATCATGTTTTGAAAATATGAAATATTATATGGAAGATATGGCTAGGATGATTTGCAAAAAATTGTACCTATACTAATCTTTTATACAAAATTTTATAATGTGTAAAAATTGTGCGATATCTCATTAAATAAAATATACTAAATCCAACAGTAGATGCATATATATTTAATGTTTTATATTTTTAAGGACTATGTACCTATGCTATAATATATTATCAGTTCTTATATCTATGAATTACTTAACTAATTTCAATAACTCAGAAACTACTAATTTGAATTTTGATTTAGATACACCAACATTTTCAAAAAAATAAACTTCTTACCAATTTACAGTAATATAGAGCTAGGTTGGTTCTCATTTTAAAAAATAAGTTTATATTTACATTATCTTGAAGATTATATAAAATATTTTGATCATTGAAAATATGATCCTTAAGTGAATCTTATAAGTTCCAAAAATTCAGAATCTGAATAATTGTATTATTAGAAAAATTAAAAAATGGAAGTGAGCATGTTTGGTGAATCACTCATATTATACTCATTTATTTCTATAATATTATAGTATTTTTATATAACAGACCCTTCTGCAATTTTGCAGCACTGCGAAATTCTAATGAAATCCTATGTACAGTGCAACCATCAGACTATCAGAGACCAGGCATCTAATATTTTGTTCTACCTACTTATGTACAGGTGTACAGCTATAATGGCTGTAAACTGTATCTGTAGGACAAGATCAAATATATGAAGCCATAAGTGAAACATGTGTAGGTATCTAATATTTCAGCGCAAAGCCTGACAGAAAAATTTATAATTTTGCCCCAAGCCATCGCATGTAGGTTGTAGGTATAGGTATATACTTCTTTTAATATAGATGATCTAATTTAACTGCAACGCCGAGTCAAGATAAATATTGCAAATTTATAATAAATAGTACAATAATATTATACCTACCTATCGGCTATCTAAGCTGCAAACATCTCGCAACAAAAAATTAATCAATAATATATTAAAATGTGTATAGGGAATACCAGCTGGGTAATGCGGATAGCTGGGCAAAGTGAATAAATGTTAATTCCTTTTTGAATATCGACGATTAAATATAATTGAACATATAAGTTGGTAATACTGTGACTTGTGAATGCTGGGATAACGATTTAATGTCGGGCACTCGTTTACATACGTCAACAAATGTATTTTCCCGAAAATAGTACGAATTCGTAAAAAAAACCAAGTTAAGAATTGAATAGCCTTTTTAAATAATATTTAAAAAATAAATGTTTTAAACTAGGTTTGTGATATTAACACTCATATGAGTGTCTATTACACTTTTATAAATCAAACAAAATTAACTTGACAACCTAATTTATGGTTATACAAAAAAAAAGTTTTTAAAATAATAGTTGGGTGCCATTTTCCGATACATATATTTAATCTAACATTTAATAAATATATTACAATCTACACATATTATAGGTAAACTGTTATTAATGTATTTATTCATTAAAACTTTTTTAGGAATCCTGTTTTACAGGAAGTTAAATACTATACGTACCTACTATAAAAACACAACCTAAAAAATGTAGCTTCTCCAAAAAAAAAGACGTCGCGCTTAACGGTTAGGGTCTACCCCTTCTATTTACGTACCTACCTACAACAGACAACATTTTTATAATACGCGCCCTCAAAAAGATTTCTACATGATATTGGATTATTGAGGCGTACAAAACGCTTTTGACTATTTAGATACATAGTGTCCTACACATACTATATATCTATAATATAACATTATACCGCGAAGTGACAGGGTACAGCTGATATTTGTGTCTTGATGGTGTCGCGATAAGGTCTGCCGATTATAGGCAACGAAAACATTCTTTATCTGCAGTAGTATAGTCAACTATCGGTAATTCGAAGTAATTGCTCGTTTCCTTAAGTTTCTCGCAGTAATTCAAATTTCAAAAATGCATTAAAGGTACCTACACTTGGTAATTTGTATAGTAACATTTTTGGGAAAACTATAGCCGTAACACACGACAACTCGAAGTATTTTCACCAAAATGTATTTCTTATAAACTTATCGTTAATAATTGACCTTACAATTGAGTATAAATTTAGCTCATTTTTCCGATAACTATCGAATAATTAGGCAAGACATTTTGCGCTCTTGATATTTCGAACCACTGAGCAATTCGAACTCTCGGTAGTTTGACATTTTTCAGAAGTCCCACTAACTTCAAACTATCGAGAGTCGACTATAATTTATAAATATATGCGTAGTAGTTATTAATTAGGTATTGTTGATAAATCACAGTATTATACATCGTATAGGTACTATCTATACCTATCATACCAAAACAAAAATTATTTTCGGTTAATTTCAAAAATGTTCAGATAGTATAATAATTAATAATAATAATATCTAACCACTATTACCATATTGAAGTCGTTTTCGGGCTCGACGGTCGCGGCTGCAGAGTGCTGAGTCGTCGGCGACAAAGACTAACGTCGGCCGCCGTGGTGACGGGACGCGCGTGGAACCTCGCGACCAATGAGCATGTCCGGGGCGCGACCAACCTGGTCCCGGGGACCTCCTACCGACCAGACGCGTCCGCCACCGCCACAGCCGTCTTCGTCAGTATTCGCACGGTGACGACGACGGAACGACGAGACGACCGCGACGCGTGTCTCTGTCGCAGACACGAAAACGGATTGCAACTATATCCACCACCTAAAGGTCTCGATTGACCATCACGCGTTTAATAAGTACATCCGTACGCGATAAAACGAATTATAATATATGAGCAAGCCGTATACGAGTGCGATTTTGCCGCACTGCAGCTCAAATTGAACTCGAAAGGGTCTCTCGCCCGGGTACGACGCTGCTGGTGCAGCTGCGGTGTCATTATAAATAATAATTGTAATATTGACATTGTAATCGCAGTGGACTGCATCGCGACGATGAGGTGCGTGTTTCACTAAACGGTTGTCAGGTGCAGCGCGCCAACGACGAAGGCCATCGCATGTCGTATATGTCGCCGAGGGACGTTGTCGGCGTCCGCGCCGCCGGCAGCATCAGCCTGTCGCCCGGCAGTTGTATGGAAGCGCTCAGCGAGAGTTCGGCGTCGAGCGCAGCGGCCGCGGCTAGCAGCTCTGTCACCGTGTCCGACTTCCTGCAGACCAAGCGCAGCCTGTCGTTTTCGTCCGAACAGGTCTCGTGCATGTGCGAGGCCCTCCAGCAGTCCGGTGACGTGGACAGGCTGGCCCGGTTCCTGTGGTACCTGCCACCGAGTGAACTGCTCCGTGGCCAAGAGACCGTCCTCCGGGCCAGGGCCCTAGTGGCGTTTCACAGGTACTTAACTATTATATTTTATATTTATATTTAACCTATAGTCAGGTAGTTGGTACTTGGTAGTTAGTAGTGTACTAGTGTATTACATAGTTTCATATTCATCATCAATTACTTAGGTATCGTTTTTACAATAAATGTATATACAGTATAATAAACATACTTTAATCGCTTCGCAACAATAGTGTCTTTTACTAATATATATAATATCTACTTATTATAGGCGTCTGGATTTTAGAGATTTACTTGTCATTACTGAACATAATATAGGTATACCTATACTGTTTTTATAAGAGTAAAAAAACGAAATGATTCGTACAACACAAGTGTTTACAGGGAAAAGTTTTTATCATTCACCAGTAAAATAAAATAATATTTTTTATTTTGCAATGAATTTGTGTTCTATTTTCATAATAGACAATAGTTATTAGTTTTTGATCTTATATAATAACTAGCTCAATAACCCGGCCTCGGCAGTGTGCAGTTTTTTTTCGCGGAAAATCCTTTATAGTAGGTAGGTAAATACACTAGAGCTATATAGGACATAAGTGTATCTCGGCTTGAGTGTATATCCCAGTTTTAGTGTAGGCAGATTTAGTTGACAGTTCACAGACAAATCGGCGTTTGTGCGAAAAAGCTTTGTGAAATAATTCTATACCTTGATGGGCAAGTCATGGATTGGATTTACACTTCGTATATTTTTTAACGTGGTATAAACTGTTACTCCCTACATTTTTCCGATTTATCTAAAAACAATCTCTGAGATTTTTGGCAAAATCAATTAAGTAGTTTTTGAGTATATAAACAACAAACATAAATTTGGTTTTAAGATATAGTTTCTTTAAGAGGACGCCTCATAAATCTTAATATTTGATATTTAATATGAATAAATTAAGTTAAGTTAAGAGGACGCTACACAGACATTTGTTGATCTGTCTTACAAGACAAGTACGTATAGTACCTATATACCAAATGTACGCTTAGCAGATCACGCTTAACTCCGTTAGTTTAAAAATTAGAGTGAATCGACTTATTATGAAACTTGATGGTATCATAACTTGGTGATTATCTCTGTTCGTATGTTGGTTTTTACGATAGTTCAGTTTTTTTAAAAGTTATGCATACATAATATAGAGTAAATTAAAAATGCTCTTAACTCAATGAGTATTTCAGTATTTAGTATTCCTTAGCACGTCTCAAAAACTTTTTACTATCGTAAAAAACCAACATACGAACACAGATAATGTTCTTACCATCAAGTTTCATTATAAGTCTATTCACTCTAATTTTTAAACTAACGGAGCAAACGTGATCTGCTGAACGTAAATTTGGTATGGCAAATGCTAGGCGAGGATGAATCAGTTAGTCAGTCAGGAAAAGTTATTCTATATATACAGTATAGGGTCTCGATACTCCGATCACAGGCTAATCCGAAAGACGTGGTAATCCGAACTATCACATTGCTATTCTTAATACATGTTATGTATATGTATCATAATAATTGTATTATATTTTATGATTATTTTTAATCATTTTTATAATCATTTTAAATTTATATTATATTGTATTCATTGTCTTTTTAAATTACGAATTTTAACTAATTAATACAGTATAGATAAAAATAAATTTCAACATTTAAATTACAAGAAAATTGATTTATTTACGTCATATTAAATAGTCCTATCAAATTGGTAATCCGAACGATCCCGTTCCCCAATCTCTCGTTCAGATTAACGAGACCCTACGTATATATAGATGTGTAACTTTTTCAAGTATTAATATTTAATAATGCTTATAACAGTTATAACTCGTTTAAAAATTAAAATATAGTCAACATAAACTATATAATAACAAAACAGAAGTAATGTTTTTACCCTTTTTGCCTGTAATTAATTATAATATTTAAGCTAGCAACACACAATTGGTTTGATAATATGTATTACGTTTACCTATAGGAAGAGGACAACTCGTGCATCGTCCTCTTAAAGCAATAGAAAAAGGAATTATAATTATTATAGCAACAACGAAAAAATAGTTTACGTGTCGTTGCAAATAATATAGATGATATATAAATAGTGTGTCCTTCAAACCCTCTATCGATAAACATTAACATCGTATTTCTACCACCAGACCTCTTATTTCTCATGTCCACACTACAATACCACACCTCAGTACTATGGGATCGTTTATTTATATGTAAATTATTAGGTATGATTTAAGTAATAAACGAATATTATTTCAGTAAATTCTACAATAAATATAAAAATATAATATAAAATTACTTTCAAAGAAACAAAATTAATTTTTTACGTACCTACCTAATTCGTTTATCAATGTTAACATTTTTATAATTTATTATTATTTTAAGTTTTAAGGATAAAAATAAACAAAATATACTGCCTAGGAAGAATAAATTAATTCAAATACTCATATCAAGTATTGACTATACATTTTATAATAAATTAGCTGAATCCTCTATGGCTTTATATACAATTTGCGCCAAGTAAATTTCAACCCGTTTCTACAAGTTATCAACAACAATGATGTATTTATAGATAGTTTATCAATAAGCCAGGCTAAAGTTTGAAATATATAAGAGTTGCTGCAATATTTAAATTTTTTATCTCGGTTACGCCTTTGCACACGTCTTTTATCGATCGTATATAATTATAATGATAATAATTAATGATTAATGAGTATAATAGTATAATTGTTCCATGTATCAAGTTATAACTAATATATATTATTTTTATTATTAATTTTTTAAGGCCTCAACAGCGTGTTTATTAACCGGCGTTTCGTTATTAACATTGGAAATATGTTGAATTTTCATTACTTATATAATCTCATATAATATATCCTTTTCACCTAAATAATTGTTAAGTCCTCTATAAACTATAAAGTAGGTACTAATCTAATGGTCTTTGTGTTTGGCTTAACTATTTATTTGTACTTCAAAATTGTTAATGATTAAAATTGTATAAAACATAATTTAAAAAAAGCTTTTTAAACATCGTCGTTACGGAAGCTTAATTTTGTATAATATTATTTAGCCATATAATTTCAAAATTCTAATTTTATGTCAGTGTATGGTGTTCTAAATACAAAAAGATTTCGCTCGATCTAATCATTTCATATTTGTGACTTATAATATTATATATTATATTATATTATAAATATGTATATTTATGTAATACCACTGACCAAAATCGATTGTTGTACACGTTTTGCCCATCAACGACATTACAATAGTTGTACGAGTTTTCGTATATAAAAATATAATATAGGTATATATATAATAATATGTTTTATTGTTTTCGTTGTAACCCGTTCAGAAATCTCCGGCACTGTTCAAACGAGTTGTTTTTTTTAAATTTTTGTTTCGTATAAACACGATACTTAATAATATGCACTCTTAAACTCATTGCTGGCCATAAAACGATATTCCTTGATTTTTTTTGTTTCTTTTCTGCTTGCTCAATATAACATAAAGTCTAGTTCGTTTTTCTTCCAAACGCGACCCTCTTTGAGAAAACAAGGTTTATCACGGATAAGTAGAACACACAATAATTATAAACGTGGCCGATAATAAAAATAAAAACTGTAAACATAGTGTACTAAAGATGTAAGATAAATGTAAACATGGAATTATTACATCGACTTATTTCGAATCGAGTACGACACTGCAGTTCTCCCCGCAGTTTTCAAAGCTTAGCAATACAGCAATAGGTATTCAATCTTAATTTAATAGTAAAATTTTGTTCGTGAATAATTATTTAATTTACACATGTTATACAGTTATACAGTGAATTTCTTTTCAAAGGTAATACAAAATATCTCTGCCAATGTCCTCGGATTGAACTGGAGTTTTTGAGTCGTGTTAAGGAATACTGAATACTAAAATACGCATTTTTTGTACAAAATCTGCACAATACAAAATTTTTAATAAATTACCAACACTTCATTTCAACACCATACATAGGTTAGGTTAGGTATACCGAATTATATATAGTCATTTTACTTTTCAACCATGGCTCTATAAGACAAAACAAACATTTACCACATTTCAAATTAATAAGGTTCAAAATGAATGAAGTTGCATGGACATTTTTTAAGTAGATTTTAATCTTAGTTTACACAACCTCTTTAAAATGAAAGAAATAGATTTCAATTAATATGATTATATTTACTTACCTAATACACATAAATAAATATAAAAACGTACAGGTATAATATAATTTACATACTGCATGTACTAAATTACTATACATATATAAACATACAAAATAATAAAATAAAATTATTATGTACCTATGTCAAAACAAAAACAAATAAAAGAAATTATAATAGTTACCAGGCGGTTATAATTGATCTATTAAAATAATTTCTTTTCTATACATTTTATTTCCTACAGATTGTGCAATAATTAAATATTATAATTTACCTTTTTAGTTAAATTGAGTATATTTCCTAATCGTAAGATAAAAATGTAAAAATGCAACGCGGTTATGTTATTATAGTTTCTAATACTATAGGTAGTTCCCTACATATTATATATTCTCATTTTTCGTTGAATCAAATCGATGAAAACTAAACTACTTTACTGAAATTTATATGTGAGTGTGTAGTTTATGATATTGTTTTATGTATAATATAACAATACCTATACGCAATATTTTTTTCAATAATAATATGCGCATGTCGCACGTAGGTAGGTACATGAAGTATTGTAAATTTATAATAATATAATACTTTTAAAATATAGGTACTAACTGGCGCTTAAGTCTAACAGCGGTGCATTTTTCATATTATAATATTATTAATAGGACACGCTATAATGAATTATGATAGTTAGTACAAAAAAAAAACATAAATATCATTATATTATGACGACGATATTATTATATATTGATGATGAAATAACTTTAATTCGAATAAATTTCCATGAATAGCATAAAAAGTAGGTATTCGTTTATACGAAGAATGAAAATGTAACTATATTATATACCTATATGTATAGTTTTAACTGAAAATTATAATATATACCTAGAACCTAAGTACTCCAAAAATTATACGGATATTAGAATTCGAATTCCTGATCGTTTTACTTATAAAATTTGATTGTTTCGTGTGATTTAGTGAAACAATATAATATTGATTAAACTGTGGACTTGTGGACTGATGTTTATCTAGGTTTTAATATACTAATTCAAAACTTGCAGTGGTCATATTATTATGTGTGTACCAGGTATACCTACGTTTTGATAACTTTTTTCTCGTAAGAAAAAAGTTTTTGAACCTACAATTTTCGATATTTAACCGTTTTTTCACTAGGTTTTTCAAGTATATTAAAAATTCTTAAATCAATTAGACCATGTATCCCGTCTAAATTCGAATCGACACAGAATCTTCAAGCTTGAAACGTATATAGGATAGGTATATAGCACTTATATAGTGTGTACATAACGCGTCATAACATACCTATAAGTAAGTTTTTTTTTGAAACGAAAGAAAAACACATTATTTTAAAACAAATATTATAGATTCCTCGCTTTTGCAGCTCAGAATCTAAAGCGGTGTTTGTAAAACGTTCAGCTGTCACTGTGTATACAGTGTATACGATTTATTGGAAAACATAATATGTATGTGCTCGAAAAACAACAACGGCATAATATGCGACCATATCTTCTAAAATTATTGTTGTAGGGACTTATCTATTTGCCGTAAAAATTGTAAACAAATGACAGGTGTTGTTAAATACTAAACGTTGATAAATGTGCGTACTATATACCGATTGTAATGATGTATGGTTAATTTGTAGGTATACGTAAAATATAAGACTGAAATTTCAAATTACCGCAAATTTTGTTTTACCATATAAAGAAACTATATACTTAATATTAGAATCATACCTATGGCGGCCTGCTGTTATTCAAAACCACCATTATAATGTCATGTACAGTAAATTTAACCAATAATTTGTGTAGATACTTAAATATCTGATAAATTAAAGTATTGTTTGGAACCTACAGACGTTGAATGTGGCAGCCAGCAAGACACTCGGTTTTATTTCCGCAACGTCGCCTATAAAAATTTCCTTCAAATATTCTCTGAAAAAATATGTATGTGGGTACTTATATTATAATATATTAGAACAGAATGATTCGCGTTTTGAGCACTGCTATTAAAATGTTTTTTTTTTTATTTTCGCAATTCATTAAAACGCGTAAGGTTATAATAATTATTAATTTTTTTCACTTTTTTTTTTTTTTTTTTTTTTAACAACGGAAACGACGAAAGCGTAATCACATTCATAGACATCTAAACGCCAATATATTTCCTGACAGACGTAGCATATATTTTAATTTTTTTATTTCTAATTCTCACGCCGTTTTTAAGTTTTTGCTGAAGTAAATGTTTTTGTCGATAAGCGGTATTAGGCCACCGCCTTATGTGCATGAATGTAATAAAATAACAATAAAAACAGAATGTAAATATACAACTACATATTAAGCATTATACGCGAAATTTCGCAAAAAAAATACATGTTCGTCTAACAATTTGGCGTCCTTAAAAACAAACAATATTAACCGGAAATGCACTAATGTTATAATAACTACGCTTCAATTATGCAATGAATGTATATGTAAATACTTTAATAACGCGTTGAACGAACAAAATACCGGATAAAGTGATGATAAAGGTGCAGTTTATGTATAAATATCGAGACAACCATCACAATAAAAGATCCGCGGGCGAGATCGGAAAGGAGAGATCAGTGAGAAGAAGGGGGAGTGATTTTGATATACACCTCATACGTTTAGGTATTATAATAGAAAACCTGAAACGAGATAACGACACGATGTGTATACGGTTAAGGGTAACCCTCCCTCACCCTTACACTTACCCACGGCCCGCCTGTACAGTTCCAGTTAGAATGGAATGCATTGTATAATATATATACTAGGAAAATAAATTGTAAAGATAAAAAATACAGGTTTTTTCAAATCCTGTGTGACATAATTTGGCATTAAACGAGTTGTCGTTCGAGTGTGGTCAGTTGTTCTTACACTAACCAAGTTACATCTTAGCCCCCCCCCCACACTCGTCAAATACATAAGACTCATACCCTTTTATATACATGTATATGCATATAACATCTTACTTGATTATTTACTCGAAAATACTTAGATTTTTATTTGTTTTATTACTAATGATTACATGCATTCGGGTTGTAAGAATGAAAAGATGGTGGTGAGTTGGTCACAAAATAATAAATATGCACCAATAAGTCTGTCGTAAATTAGTGGTTTTAATAAATAATCAATCACAAATTTTTAGAAATATTTTAGTTTTCTAATATAGAGACAAAACTACTTTCAAAATTACACACTTTTGTCAATTAATTAATAAGAATAAGTAAGAGTTTATGAATAATTATCTAAACACCATTAGTATAGGACCCTCTCCAACAAGTATATACATTATACATATTTTATACATAAATGCAATTATATCATTTAGGCATACATTAATTCATGGATTTATTAATCACAACCATATAATTGATAATATTGAATGGTATTTTAGGCTATGTGTAGTGTGTGTAGAACGTTAAATACACTTATTCAGACTTTGGGGACTATATCTAGTAATTTGTTTTGCAGGAAGTATATTGTATACGATCAACTCAAAATGGCACACAATGAGGTTAAAAAGTAAAAACCAAAACAAATGCGTGCAATTTGACTCGCTTAGGATTTATATAGTAAACCTCATAGATACACAGTGATCTTTAAACAAATTCTATAACAATAACGATGTACGTGACCTAAGTACCCAAATTAATTGTGTAAACAAAAAATTATACGGATTTTACAAAAAAAATCTAATGAATACCCATATTGCATTTGTTGAAAAAAATCTCATATTAATTCTTATAATAAATGTAAATGAAAAAATTAAAACACGTGAAATTGTTATTAAAGACATTATAAAAACGAGCTAGTCTGCATAATAATGTATATAATATTTTACGGATAAAGCGGATCTAAACATGAAGCATGTTATATATTCAATGTGATATATCACAATAACGTCATTGTTATAAACGCTAGACTAAATTAGAATAACAGTCGAAAATCTCTGAAATAATTTTATGAATGAATTTAGTATTACAAACATCTTTGGTTACCAATATGTTACCAGTTATAATATTTAGTTATACGTAGATACCTACACCATAATCGTCTGTTTACAAATCACTTTAAAATAGGGTGAAATTAAATTAAATAGTTCAGTTAAAATAATATTATATTATAGGTACATCAGACGATGGTAATGCAAATACGTATATTATAAATACTTTTAGTTTACTCATAAAATCATAAGTATTAAGTAGAGATAGGATTTTGATGACTTGTATTTATTTTCCTTTGATCCTATAAAATGCTATCTTAGCTAAAAATTCGTTGCATGCTCTCTTAATTCTGAATATAGTAATTTTATTTTGTATTTTTAGCCATTTTTAGCTATAAATGCTGGTGCTGACATTAATTATACATACGTCTTATTATACGATATACGTACATAGAACACTGAAAGCATTTTTAAATTTTCCTGAATATTTGCTACTGATATATAGTATTATGTCGTGTACATAGGTCCTATTTAGGTGTATATTATTATTATATATTACTCTAAATCTTGTTCATCCAAATAGCGATGGTATACCACTTTCTGTTTGAACGATATTTCAATTTTTAAACAAATTATAACCTATTACCTATAACCTATATGTGTAAAATGTTTTATGCAATTGAAAAATGCTCATAATTCACTTAAAAATTAAATTTATGTAAAAAAACCAGCATATCAACGCAGAAAATGTTTTTAATTTTTATTACTTTTACTGTAATATTAAAATTAAAGTATAATGACACAAAATCGATTATGCTAAACGTAAATTTGCCATATTGTACCTACGTTTGTAAGATGGATATAATACATGAGAAGCGCATTTTACGCCCTCTTATAAAATCAATTTGAATTTATTCTGTATATTTGTGTATAAGTATATTATACATAAATTGTGTGTAAAAAGTATATTATATTGCGTAAATACTAAATATAGTTAAATATTTACTCGTTTTTAACATTTGGAAAGACCCTATATTATTATAAATTGATTAAGTACTATATAAACGGAACAAAAAACTCGGCTCTTTAATAATTACGTATTATAGATTTTTCATTTTTCATTATCTGCTAAAATTTTATTAAACACAAATTGCTTGGAAGCATAATGAGAAAATTTAAAAAAAAATCACTTCACACCTTTATCACCCGCTCAACTCTTCCATATTATAATAAAATTAATACTTACTAAGTTATATTATAAACTTGCACCGTTACAGGAACGCATTCCATGAGCTGTATGCCATACTTGAAAGTCAGAGCTTCGACTCGAGGCACCACTTGCAGCTCCAGCAGTTGTGGTTCAAGGCACACTATCTGGAAGCGGAAAAGATCCGCGGCCGATCGCTGGGCGCGGTGGACAAGTATCGGCTGCGCAAGAAGTACCCGTTGCCGAAGACGATATGGGACGGCGAGGAAACTGTGTACTGTTTCAAAGAGAAGTCGAGGAACGCGCTGAAGGACTGTTACCTGAAGAACAGGTACCCAACACCGGACGAGAAACGCGAGCTGGCCCGGCGGACGGGCCTGACGCTCACGCAAGTCAGCAACTGGTTCAAGAACCGGCGGCAGCGTGACAGGACGCCCCAGCAGCACAGGTCAGTTAGAATTTGTAATAGTTGTTTGGTTTATAGTTAATTGGTCGTTACGTAGCATGGTCAGCTGATGTCTCCAAATTGCGGGTCAAAAAACAGAAACACAAAAACGTTTGGATCATATATTACATCATTTCTAAACGGAACATCGATAGTTGTATAATGTTCCGAACATCGTGGAATACATAAACATGTTATTTATTATTATCAACATTATATTACATTTTACAAAAACAATTTGATAAGCTTTACTTAATCTATGAGTTTAATTATTTTAAAAAATTCACAATTAATATATTATTGAAACCAAGGCATGCAATTCTGAAGCACTATATAAAGTTGTAGTACCTTTATGATGGCAACTGGCAAGGTTTAAGCCCAATTAGATGGTTGTATTAGTCTTTGATATAACTATAATCTATATATTATATTATAATATACTGTCGATTACTCAATTTTGGGTAGTCCAAATTAATTTATCTCAATAATAAAGATAACTTCTTTGAAAACAATATTTACTCGCAAAAACTGTTAAAAACATATTGTGTATAAACTGAATGCAAACGCATGAGTTTGTTAAAATAAGCAACGTGTTAAGTGAAATGTGAAAAATTTAGGATATCATTAAGAAACGGTCGAACAATACGATATTATTAGCTGAACGATTTAACACACTAATAGTGAGACTCAGACTCAGATAAATAAATCTAATTTAATAAATTCATATATAGTTGTTGGTAAATAAATTATAATATATAATACCTATTATTATGTCATTCTTGTCCGGTCTTTCAGCTACGACTACGACGATGTCAGTCGGAATCCTCCGTTAACATTACGATCACTTTTAAGTGTTTTAATTGTTAAAAAATTGAACCATCATAAAAAAAATGTCTTACACATGTGTGACATAACAAGTTTATGTTCACCCGTTTCAATAGTGTGTTGTTAGTTTTGATATTAGAGTGAATTGACCTATTATCAAACTTTTAGATGAGAGTATTATCGTTGTCTCTATATTTGTTTTTGCGATATTTTAATTTTTAAGTGAATTATGAGCATTTTTAAATATTAATTTTTTACGTACTCAGAACTCACTTAAAAATTAACATATCGTAAAAAACCGACCGAAAGAACACAGATAATGTTTTTACCTAAAAGTTCGATAATAAGTCAATTCTCTCTAATATCAAAACTAACAGCACAGTTGCACACTATTAAAACTGGTTAACGGAAATGTGCTATGTCGTACGCGTGTAAGACAAAACCGGTACGACCGCAAACGTCCTTCTCTTAATGCGCATTACGAATCCGAGATTTTCCACTAATCAATAATAATAATAATTAATAATATAAACGCCAGTGCGATGTATCTCAGGACAATACACCGAAACAGCTATATTAATCACTTGTTGCTACTCTAGTTAATCCACGGCGGTATAATATTATTATAACTGATAGACTATAGTTTGGTATTAGGTACTATAATAATATAAATTATATTACACATTTAGTATTTACAGTTTACGCGCTTAAATAAAGTTCCCCTTTACGTGATTCATATGTAATCGGACATCAAACGAAGACGGAACAATATTTTTTTCACGCACAACTTCGTGTAAACATACTCGATACGGTATACTAATGATAATAGTAATAACATAATATAATCACTTATTACACACTGCCGCCGACAGTCGTAATAATATTTTTATACAGACAACGCGGAACATTTCGTAAAAATTTGTCGACATTTTAAAAATTATATTTAAGACGTTTGTACAACGAAATTTATATAATATAATTCCCTGTCTTATGCGGAGAAAATTATCATTTAATTATTTAATTTTTTTTTTTTGTTTGTTTAACGTTAATCATGGAATAATGGTAAAACGATCGTCCACGCGACGACGAATTGTCTCGTCAGTATAGTGTTTATACTATTAAGTACTATCAACATTATTATGAAAACAGAAATTTAATATACATACGTTATTTTCTTTGGTAACAACTAACAAGAATAGGTTATCGTTAAGGAAATAAAAATGTAAATAGGTAGTTGTAAATACACGAATGATATTATTTAATTATTTCAAGGCTAAATTATTAATAATTGTTATTGTTTTTTTTTATTTTTACTTTGCCCTCGCCTATAGTACCTATACGCCTATTTTCCCGTATAATACACTGCACATACAGTTAGACATGTATTTCACATTTAATATTCTCAAACTTATTCATCAATAAAATTAATTAATTAATTAATAAAATAGTTTATGAGGTTTTAGCAGTGTAAATATTTTTTTTCGTGACAAGTTAAAAAAAAATGCTCAATAGTAATTTTTATATTTCTTAAAAAACGTATTTGTATAGGTTCATTATATTGTACACAAAATAAAAAAACCATTAGGTTAGCTGCAGAGTATAGTATTCAATAGGTATAGTCCATGTGTTACATTTACAAAACTAACGAAATCCATACTAATTATTAAATGATAATTCAATTTTGTTTCATGTACTATTAGAATCGGGATGCTTTCAATTAATATTTTATTGGTGTGTTATTGTCATTTTAGACAACATTTATTTTTGTCAATTCAACGTTCAGTATAATATACTTTACACGGTTCGAGTGAAAACGTTTTATTTATATGGTTAACCGAAAATTCAGCTATGTGCGCAGACATTTTATTTTACCCTAAATAACTGCATTTCGAAAAGATTGACAAAAGCGATTAGTCAACTAGTCGATTGCATAACACATGTGTAGCATAAAAATTGACGTGGGCCAGTCCTAAATGGAAAACCATAAGACCAGACTTTTTTCCCCAGAAATTCCTAATATACGGGAAAGAATCTCATTAATAATTGATGCCATACACACACAAGGTCCGATTTTAAAATATGAGCAGTTAAAATATATGAAATATGTTTTTCTGGTTCGAATTTAAATAACGACCAAGTGTAGAGATCTTAATTCGTCAACCCCGATCGTGTTATCCAATAAATTATCATGGTAATGCGTGTTTATTATCAATACCGACATATTATAACCTACATATAAAATATAATGTATTATAATACTACTACCTTTTAAAAATCAGTTTCAGTTATTAGTAAAATCCAAAGTATATTTACGTCACGTATATTCGATACATCAGACTTATGGTACCTATATGTGTAAAATATTTATATATATATACACATATATGGAACACGTATAGGTAATATCGGGTAGAATAGATGGATGCATATAACTTACTGGTTTATCGTAGAGATAGTTTTGGTGGTCGAAAGGTCTAGATGATAATATAAGTGCAATGTGAAAGATTCTTTTCAAAAACCATTATCAAATATTATACAATACTTACCTACGTTCTAAATTATAAATTTAAAAAACCAGCAGCCGTGTAGGTTAAACATCCCATAAAAATATTTGTCCTAGTTAAGCTTGTATATATACAGGATGATTCACCAAACATACTCACCCTCAATTTTTTTTCAACGTTGATGTATCTTAATCAATACTTGAACGAGTGAAAAACGATGTTTGCTTCGTCACAGGACACTCCTAAAATTGTATAAAAATCTAAGTATTTGAATGTATATGGCCCTTAAAAGTACATAAATAATATTAAAACTTTGTATAATACTTTAATATGGATATATGCATTTGCATATAACCCGTCGGTTTTAACGCGTGCATTTATTCTATACAGTTATAACTTATAAGTCTTCAATAATTTGTATAGGTATTAGGTATATGGGTACATTTAGATATACAATAACTGGAAACGCGTAAAAAAATATATAACATATATATATATATATATTTAATATTATTTAATAACTACCTACGAAAACAGGGAAACCTAAAATATATTGTACTAGGTGGGAGAAAAAAATATTAAAATCTTCGTAAACGTCGACAACGGTGGCGGCATAACGTTTCCGTAAAGAAAATCACGCCGTCGTGTTTGCCATTAAACGCATATATTTAATATGTGGGGCGACGGCGGCGTCGGTGACGGCGTGTTCGACGGTCAAGCCCAGTAGTACAAACATATAATAATAGTGAGTACCGACTGCCGAGTTTACGATGTTATTGTGTACATGCTCGCACATGTAAAATATATATTATGTTATATATTTATATGCACATATTATGTATGTATATTGTATATATATATATAAAATATATTGGTGTGTGTGTGTGTGTGTGTGTGCAGTATATACTCCGTGTCCAAAAATTAACAAGAGAGAGAGAGAGAGAGAGCGGGTGAGAGAGGTATAATAATATAATATTATATGGTGAGAGGTCGCGAGAAGTGTATTATATATATGCGTGTATAGAATGAATGGTAGAGACTGAAAAGAACCGCTCGTCCCTTTCGGTGGAACACGTGTTTGCTAATCACACATTCTTGTATTTCGGCGTCCGTGACAAATTACCCTCCGCCGCCGCCACACATCAGTCGTCGCCTGAGCCGTTTACGCTCACTCCGTCCGTCCATCTAATCACGTTGTTACCAGATTTGCCGGGTATATACGGATCATCTAGTCGATCCCTGCTGTTTCGACCGCCCCTACCACCATTTCATCCCAACGTCACCCCTACGGCCCTACACCGCGACCGTCTCTACTAAGACGACACTTACTGCTGCTGCCTCTCCTGTTGCTATACCCGACGAAATCATTTGGAACGATAACACAAATATCCAATATACATAGGCTACCTGCATATACGAAGTGCAAGTAACCACCGCACTGCAGTTACTACAGTAGTGCAGAACCAAGTATATAATATTATGACATTTTATTATTTTGGCATTGAAATTATATTAGAGTAATATATTAGAGCTTCGGGATACACTACATTGTACCTCTGGAGTCTGGAGTCTGTGTATATAGTGCTTATTTATAAAAAAAAGTAATGCCAATGCACTTTTAACATATTTTGTAAGTTGAAATTTTATCATTAGCAGGGAATGAACGTCCATAGTTTTTTCAAAACTGTGCCCTGCAGTATCCATCCAAATCAGTTCATACAAATAATTAAATATCTACAATACCTAAACACATGGCCATCACAAGTGGGGGGGGGGGCTGGCTGTTGGACCTGGAGCACAGGGGTCCGTTAAAATTAAATTGTAATTTTTGAAAATTTAATAGAAATACTTATAATTTAAGCTGTGGGTTAACAATTGATTACTAAAAAATCGTGTATTGGGGGGGGGGGGGGGTGCTGCCTATACAAATATTACAATATATCATTATATACTTGGACACGACATAATAAATATGTATCTATAGCCACACTTATTATTTCAAAAAGTACTTTTTTGAAAATATTTTTTTTTAATTTTTTTTGCATAGTTTAATGTAATTTATCGGCGAGAGCACGATCGTCGTTACGGTCGGAAATGATTTTTACTATTTTTATATGACTTATATAATGGAACTTGTATGCAGTTTATGTGGCTACACATGCACATTGTAATCTCACTGTATGTCACTCGATAGACACTGTTAATACATATAGGAACTACCCGAATATCTACTTGAATTATTTGGCAATATTGTGAATATATAATAAATAAATATTAACTATATAGATACAAATATTCAATGCGATCGAAGCCAAAATTAGACAGTGATGCTGTGAAGGTTAGGTGAACCAACTTCACCGCGCCCGCTCGTTAAGTTCATAAAGTTATTTTGGATTTCAAAACGACAGTATTCCCGCCACGCCTGCCGCACCTTAACGAAAATAACATTAAATACACACACATCTACCTATATTGTATTATAATATTATTAAAACGGCGCTAGAGTTCGGGGCAGCTGGAGACACAATACCGTGTAAATTATATACATGAATGTACACGTTATTAGTTGTATTATTATTATTTCACTGCAAGGGCACAGGACGAAGCGGTGGTCACCTCCACACCGTTCCTGTCTATATCCTCCGCGGGAGCGTGTGTGTGTTTGTATACGGTCGGACACGCCCACCGGAACGACGGCCGCGTCGTAGAGGATTAGGGGAGCGGCGGCGATTCGACGCGCCGCGTGTATAATAATTATTGAAAAGCTCACCCGTTTGCGCGATTCACTCCCCGCGGCGGCTGCAGGTGCGCTGCAGAGCGTGCTGTCCCGTGCACGCGTACCACGTCGACGGATAACTACTATAGGTAAAAAAAAAAATTATTATATTATACTACCTATCCAAGTCCGAGCACCCACCTACCGGTATATATATATTATATACAAACAGGGTTATTCAAAATGATTCATCCGATTTCTTACTTTTGTAGAGCTGAACTGCACTGATGCTGCAACATATCTCAGAATGTCATGGTCTTGGCCAATGTTAGTACTCTAAAAATATTGATGTGCGTATACATAATATTATTATTTACATCGAAAAGAATTGAACAATTCATTTAACAGTACCTATATTATAAATTATTTATAATTTATAGTACCCGGTGGAAAATTTAAATTGTAATAATATGTTTCAACACTTGAATCGTATGATACCTGCAACAGCAGTTACCTATAATGTGTTGATATAATTACATATTGTATTTACATTTATATTGCTGTGTATACTTCAGTTGAGGTGAACTTTTTGTGGGTCAAGTGCCAACATTTTGCAATCAAGGTTTTAAAAGCTGTTCGTGGACACCACCCTCCTCCTCTCCACCAAGAAAAAATGTTGATTTGATAAGGATTTTTAGGTTTATTTAAACTTTATGAACTAAACATACTTTTTAGGGGGGCGCTTTTATAGTTAGTTTTCAACTTTTATTTTACAGGACTCCCTAGGCCCTACTACTCTAGTGATAGTAGGAGGGTGCAGGGCTTTTTTAACTATAATATCACATATTCCCATACGTATAAATACGTTATCAAGTTCGTGTATACAGAAAAATCGAATCGACCGGGGTCATCTCAGAGCATTCGTCCGACACTGTAATACTGTATCGTCACGTCCCCAATTGGGGACAGCGAATAATGTATATTATGTTATTGTACAAATGTACATATTGTGCATATTGTTGTACATTTGTATACAATATATTATTATGTAATTGATGTAGTTGTAGTACATACATGGCTACATATTATTCATGGTATAGAATCTATATACAGTCTACGATAATACCCCATCAATTATAGTCGGTTCCGTTTGAATGCATATAATATATGAGTGATTTTTCTAGTCGCTGTATACAATTTTCTTTATAAGAATTTTGATTAATATAAAAAATCATACTCAACTTTTAAAATTTCTAAGTTTATTAACTTTATTATTTGTACCAATAGTATCTGTATTCAGGTAGGATGTCGGAACTGAAGCATTTTAGAGGATACAAAAACTTACTGCAGAAAGGGTCTTAAAAGCCTCGTGAAATAGTCATATTTCAATAATTTTTTTTATTTTACTAGAATACCTATAATATACTTTATGCAGGTCGGATTGGACATTTGGATTACGATTTTAATAACTTTTAACTCTTTTTTCATAAGTTGTAATAAAAATCTATAATAGGTATATCACAAGTGGTTAAATATTTCGAAATGTATTTGTCCAGTGTTAATTAATTTAATTTAAAAAACGTCCAAGACGATCTGAAAAAAGTTTTCCTCTAAAAAACTAGAAAAAATTATCGTGTTATCATAATATCATATTAATACAGATACAATATACGACATGTCATATCGCTGTGTACGGAATATATTGTGAGCGTCGCCGTCTGTGTTGTTTTCGCGTCCGAACCTTTTCCGCGAAAACCGTGTGGTATACTGTGTGTTGGTGTACATAATAACAATATATTATATTCTATATTATTATTATGTTTACAGAGGCATTATCTGTTTAAACGTAATAATATTATATTGTACACTGTCCGCGATTTTACGGTGAACGCACGTGCAATCAGGGATACTAAAAATATTCCGACAAAATAACAAGTCAAATCTTCGGTCAAATTACACAATACGCCCTCCTACGCAGCTATACGCACGCACGTAGATACACATCATACCTATAGAGGGTGATTATTTTATCACTAAGCAATCATTTTCTAGGTAAATACAACCTACGTGTTTTTTTAGGAGAAAAAAATATTTTTATAAATCGTCATACAAGACAATAACATAAAATATATATCTTACGATTTTTTACATCGTAATACGTTTTTTATTTCATATCCCGTATCAGAACATTTATAAAAGTCGAATATTATATCAGAACCTATAGGTAGTTATAATAATTATGATCATTTAAATCTTACACGATCGGAGTGGAGCTAGTAAGTGTCTACTCTACTAGTCAAAACTTTAAAAAATAATTGTTATATTCATTAATATATCTCAAGTTGTAATTTTAACTTTTAATTTATAAGTTATAACATTTAAATAGTTAAATAGGATTTTACAATTTACTAAAATACTGTAAAGTTCACCAGAGTCTCTGTAGGAAACCTATATTAACTATAGTAAACTATACATAATATTAAGTTTACGAAAATTTGGACATCTATTAGTGCTAACCTTAAATATTATATAATACAAAATGTCTAAAATTAACGGGTTAGATACCAAATATAAAAATGAATGTGCCCCCCTGTGTCACCAACGCTCTATGATAACCCACGAAAAGAATATTGGCAAATGTATTAATATAACCCAGTCTTACGATTTGATACCGTTTCGCGGGTCTCGGAATTCGGATAACACGTATTTCGTTTGCAATGATTTTAATTTAATAATGATACGAATTATAATGAAATCGACTTGTGCACGTCGTGAAATTTTATTATTATTTTTATTTTTACAAAATGAAATTCCCAACTGATGAGACTCCTGCGTATATACGCCGAATCGCGTGTTTTCTCTTGGCCGACAACACGTTCGCCGCATACTTGACACGGATTTTGTTCGTTTTCCAGCGCACTTACGTTTGAATTTATGTGTGCACAAATTACTATTAATATTTTATATTATTATTAAAGCGATTTTTCAGACATCGTCGTAATCTTAAAACTGGTCTATTGTTTCTTTTAATAGCCAGTTAACTAACTTTTTTAGCAAAAAATGATTCATCGATCTATCGAGTACAATCGGTTTTTTAACAAAACTAGTAGCCGATATCCGCGGGATTATTCAAAGAACCGGTGCAGAAGTCTGTCCTGCGGTAGTGATGGTGGGAGGGGTTGGTGTCTAATAGTGTGTATCGGAATATAATGAAGGTAAAATATTGTATTAACTCACGGCTAAATAAACAGAAGGGGATATAAATCCTCCCGCCCATCGCCCGTAAATAATATTCCGTTTGGCCGTTTAGGTACACGATCATATTAATACGACGTAATAATAATAATAATAAAAATAATATTAATAACAATATATTATATTATATTATAATATATTACACGGCTCGGTACACGTTTCAGCGGCTAGTGCGTCTGCGGCGTCTGCGGCGTGTGACCGCCCAACGATAGTGGTGTGGTGGTGTTGCGTGGGGGGGGGGGGGTGACATTATTGACGCTAAACATAATATGCGTTTTTCCAAAATGCAATTCTCACGGGCGGCGTATCGTTTTACAATGACATCGTACTTACACGGACGCATTTCTTTCCCGCGTTTTTACGTACCTAACAACATTAACCTCGCCTTATATTGTGAATATTATTATATACAATATTCATTATACGTTTCAATAATTATTAAACTACCCATCTACCCATATAGTCTGTCCGGTGCATCCGGTTACGGTCTACAATAATTAATCGTCTACCAGATTTTTTCATTTATAATATTATTATTATTATTATTTCGTTGTACAACTATGATAATGGCTTATTCGGTTCGAGGAATAATAATATTTTAAAAGATAATATAATCTATAATATCTAATGGCTAGAGAGGAGCCTCCCATTAGTCAAACCTATTGAACTGCAGTGTTAACCGTCAAACACTTTACAGCCGACTGTCAATCAAGAATGGATTGAGCTCAGGATAGCTTTTAACCTAAACACTGCACTCAGACTCAATCACGAAAAAAACATAGATATAATTAATTTTATAAAACAAACAAAATTATTCAATCTTGTATAAAAAAAAAATGTTAACTAATAATTATATAACTTATCTTTGTATTTAACATCATAAATGTTTAACCCGCTTGAAACTAATGGACTTTGTTGTTAATGTTAATTTTTTAGAAATCAATAAAAATTGTCCTCTGTTTTCAAAAAGAGATCACCGTGTACCTACTCATATCATATCATACTAACATAATAATTATAATATTATTAATACGCGAGGTCGTGGTTTATCGAACCTAGGCATTCATACTACTTCACTATCTACAATAACATATAGAAATGCTAATGTATAGATTAAACACAGATTTTAATATATTATTTATATACGGAACATATATACACTAGATTAGGAACTCTGAATAAAACAAATACAAAATAATTTAAGTTCGTTGCTCGTCCGTCATATTTTGGGTTGGAAAAACGTCCTGCATTGATGTAAACTATAGGCGATGTACCGAAATACCAAAGCTATAGTATGTTACATATCCGTGTCAATTTGCCAATGTGTGATGACACGAGTTCTTTATAACATTATAGTCCTAGTGCAAGAGTCTGTGACATAATTCCGTATGACGATTTAGTGATGTATATATATTATTTTATCATCTACAAAAAAATCCAACCACGTGCCATATACGTAATCGATTATTAGACAGTGCATTTTTCGTTTATTTCCTACATATTTCCGTGGTGCACAATGTTGTGACTTCTGACGTTTGCAAACGAGCGCATAATACAATAACGAGTATTGTGCAGTTGTTCACTGTTGCAACCGCTGCTCGACCTAAAAAATATATAGCACAGACACGTGTATACAACACACATCGCCGCAATGATTTGTTTATAGATCATAATAATATAATGTACAACGTACAATTAGTAAGGCGCATAAAATGCGTATAGGTAAGTCAAGATGCACACATTGTGCAATGCACGGCGTTGCATTCAAGGTCGACGCCACCGCTGCGTTATCCAATTAAACGAGTGAACATCAAATAATATTGTACACTCTTTATAAACTCGTGCCCTAAAATAATGTTGTTCGTAACTACATGTTGTATTCTATCTTTTGAATTTTGTTTTATCGGCTGATTTTTTTTTTTTTTTATTACACATAAATTCCTCCGCACAAACGGTATAGTCACGGAATGCTCATTGCTCACATTTTACATCAGTCATAATATTATATTATAGTGACACTATAGGTCACTTCTTTATTATTTTTGATCACGCGCTACTGAATATACATAACGAAAACATTATAGGTACCTATAATATTTAAAAATGTAGGTTATAAATTTAATTATAATCAATCGAAACATGTGCACAATGTCCACGCTACATAAGCATAATATTATTGTTTTAGATATTCGTATAAGTGCAGTATGTTCTCCCGCTCTCTTAATTTCGGCATAACGTTACGTTTCGACGTGTAAACTAATCCAAAAAAAAAAACACTAACATCTCTAATACATTCGAAAACAAACAAAAACGCATTTATTTTAAAGGCGGTGACGGTGGTCGTACCTCCCGGCAAGTCAAGAGGGACGTTATGCATATAATATATATATATGTGTGTGTTAGTGAACGGCCTCTTCGTGATACTGAGGTTTGAAAAATACCAACGACCAAGTGTTTGTAATTTGGAAGGTATAATAAGTTATTATTGTTTACTGATATAAAATTTAGGTTTTCAGTCCGGTTTTCGGAGGTCATATATTATATATTATTTAATATATGATGTTTTTGACGTTTTTACTGGCTGGGTTATTTAACTATACATATATATGTGTGTGTGTGTGTGTGTGTGTGTGTGCGTGTGTGTGTGTTTGCGTACCCTTGTACGATATACCATAATATACGATGACGGTGTTGCTCTATCTCAGCCGTTGTCGCCACCGCCGCGAGACCGTTCGGATTCTATCCGTTCGAATGTGTAGAGAAAATACGCAGAACCCCGCGTCGGCGAAATATATACGACCGTGTATTATTTTATTTTATCATCGTCGGGCAGCAATCGACAACTCCGACCAGCATACGGCGCCGTCATTATAAAAGTATTAATTATGCTATGGATATTAAAGAATGGATAGGCCATTTGTGAATTACCACGCGGGAACGATCATGAAAATATTTTGTAGTTACAGAGGTCTTTACACAAATATATTATATATATAATTATTGTATATAATTTATGACAAGACCTTTGCTAGAATGAGAAGCAATAATAAAAATACAGTCTTTTCCATTCCGGGACACTTCCCTCTATTTTATAAATAAAGCCATGTCCTCTATCCATTCTTTAATATCTATGAATTTTACAAATTACAATATTATATTATTATCTACAATACCTATACTATAGATCAAATAATGATTATTGTCCAAAACTATAGGTAGGTACTCACGCTCCAATGACACCAATTTATTTTTTAGGTACAACATTGTATTATGATAATAACTGAACACGCAAATACTAAATAGTACTTACCTATACGTCGTACAATTTTCAAAAATAATTCAAAGAAAATAATAATATGTTCGAATAATTTTATTGAGTGCACTGTGTACCTGCAAATTTAATCTACATGTATATAAAATTACGATATGCTATATGCCCATTTTTCATTGGGAAAAAGAAATTACGCGAGGTTGAACGGAAATTACAAACTTCACAACCGGCAGTAACTTACTGATGATGTTCGTACAATAATACTATGGCTGCAGCCCATTTCCGCTCAAAATTAAAATAAACATAACACTCTGATTTATAGCCGAAATTCGTCTATTCGACCTGCAACGTTGCCAGTTATCATTTAAGACAGATCAGAAAATAATTATAAATATAATAATATGATATTAGCTAGTACCTATATCACCGAGGTAAGTTACCTATACCGTGCTTATGAAATGTACCTATTGGGTTAAAAGCGTGACTTATAATATACATTTTATGCCATTCTTCAGTTAATCTGTTATTAAACGTTATTATTGTGCGTCTGATGACTACCCGATATGTACCAACCGTTTATGTTGTTTCATCAATCGAATAAAAATCAAACAAGCCGAGCGTTTGATATCATATTTCGGCCATCGCCACGCTTGATTTGACGTTGTTCACAATTTTATACGTGTCGATTAAATACTGCCCATACGACTGATTTACACAGATCTAATATGTAAACATCCGCGTGATGAGATATAATATAATATAATACATTGAGGTACCTGATCAACAGCTGGTAAATGCCGTGTCTATATAAAATAATATTATGGCTGTATACGAACTGAGTCGTTACCTATTTAGATACTTATAGGTACTAATTTGAGTTCATGTTGTAACTGAGTCCCTCCAAAATTTAAAACAAAAAAAATCTTCGTTCAACATTTACAGACTTCAGACTCAGGACTGTTCGTAACAAAATATTCTACTAAAGGCATGATTAAAAATGTTTTTTTATGTTAATTTTTAAAATTAGATTACTGTTTGTACCTATATTATGTACCTAATATCTATATTATGTAAGATTTAGTTGTCTAAGATAATAAAAGAATATAAGAATTAAATTGAATGCATTATAGTTTATCTATTGGTAAAAACTTGTGTGATAATGATAAACGTTTCATACTATGACAATATCTAGATATTAAAATACTGCAATTATTTGTTTAAAATGTGTAACAGCTGAATTTTTTCTCTAACTTCTCTTTCCTTGGTTTTGATATAATTTATTTTATTCATTTTATGAGTACCTACTTCTCATTTTTACATTTAAAATCTTATTTTTTATCCTATGAAAATCATACAAATGATAAGACATAAGAACGATATCACGTATTATCGCCTCCGTATAATTATACGTATATAGGTACACAGTTGTTATATTTTATACTTTACTTTACTTAAGTGCTTATTTTTTTCTCGTACAGGTATGGAGCTCAATATTAGTATGTACTGATTGTCATAATCATTATTATCAGTGATCGGGGCTTAACAATTTAAAAAATGTGTTCATATATATATATATATATATATATAATATATTGTGCTCTTAACAATTTAATTACATGTATTTAAAGAAAATAAGAAAATTATATAAGCTATGTCTTTGAAGACATTTTGAGGCTTAAAAATCAACAGTGGCAATCCAAATGGGCTGTACGTTGTAGACATAAAATATACCTAGCGTTTATAATAACGTATTATTATATTCATCGAAACGTCTTCAAATTGTTCAACCAATATTTATTTTAAAGAATTTAATGTATTGAACTACCAACAATTTTTAAAAATTTCTTTTAGTACAAAAACACTTTTTACAGGAAAACTCTAACCATCGGCCCTGTAAAATAGTCGGATTTATTTATTATTATTTTTTTTATCTAAAAGAAAAGAGCATTTTTCAGGTCAGATCAAAGCCTGATTTTCAAAATTACAATTATAGAGGCTAAAATATGCATTTGAATAATAAAGTATTTTTCTAGAACTATCTAAAGTAAAATGGAAATTTGGGCTTTGATCTGACCTTAAAAAAGTCCTCATCTTTCAGATAAACAAAAATTATCAAAATTCGACAACAATGAGGTGTGGGAGTTTTTCCTGTGAAGTCATTTTTATTTATAGGTATAATACACCGTATCAACCCACTCCCCCTCCCTTAATAGATATCGGACAGTAGATTAGTGGAAAAGTAATATAATTAAGATAGCAACTAAAATATAAAATATAATTTTCAAATTGAAACCGGCATCGACACTCTTAAGAATAGTTGTCGTGCCTCTCAATCATATGTCGTATAGATTTATGCACAATGTCCATTGTATACTTGTATATTATACTTAAAAACTGTATACCTAACCTAGTCTATATAGTATATACCTAAATATATTTTACTATATATATACATACTATACATGGATGATGGATATACTATTACCTTTAATTATACATATTATAATATGTAGGTATACAATCTGAAGTTATAGTTATAGTTAGTGTACCGAATATTTAAAATACAAGGCTGGTATTACTAACTTTCTATACCTACCTAATATATATACATATTATATAGTATATATAATATTATATGATTTATACTGCGTTTATGATTTCAATTACAAATTACAATTATCATTAATAGTATGTAATGTGAATGCTGCACTTAATATAGATTTGCTCAAGTTTCTGTAGTATAGTATAACAAGATATAAGTATGTAAAAGTAGTAACACTAGTAACAGAAAACTCTGAACTTGCATTGATAATACAGATAGAAAAAGCATAATTATCACTTATTATGTTATCACAGGCATAAGGTAAATATTATATTAAAATAGGCAGTTTATTCAACTTTTCTGTACATAATTAATTAATATTATTTCAAAATAAAAAATAAAAATGCAAGAAACCTAAAATAAGTGTGATGAAAAGTTTTTTTTAAACTATGTCTATTTCGTAGGGGTTTTAAGCGTAACCTAATCTATTATAAGCGCTTAACATTATGTATACATACACATACACATTACACATACACACCACACACGGGTGAATATGTTAACAGTAAATTATCATAATCTCGAACTCGAAATATGATAATTGGAGTGTAATAATAATGGATTCTACGCAAAATATGCGTGTCATTACTATCAATACTAAATCACTCAATTAAACTTTAAACACTTATAACTTATAAGTACCTAATTAACTACTCATTTTATATTAGATTTGTGTACATAAACATTGTCTGAAAAATATTCTACTTTGGAAACTCCGATATTAATATTAATATTTATTATATGAAAATTTACAATTTATTGTCTATAATTTTTTTAGATTTGATCATATTATACAAGTTTAGAAAATTGAAACTTTTAACAGGGTATTCATCTATTTTAATCTAAACAGATCAAAATATACTCAATTATTTTCAGAATCTCGGTATTAATGTTACCTGAACTTAATGTTATGCTGTTTATTTTAAAACGTATTATATAAAATGGAATAATTATTACCAAAAATTAAATTAATTTTATATAGTTTATTAAGTTTATGAGTAATATATTGTTAGGATCATAAATCTCCTATTAAATCAATTGTATAATGTTAGGTATACCTATTCATTATTAAATTTTAAATCAAAAATCATAGTTAAACATCGCCTCTGGAAACTCAATAGATATACGAATAGTTCTGTGACTCTCCGACACATCATAAAATAACAACTGACATTTTAAAGTTATTTTATGTAAGCATTCTATTTATTTATAATTATTAATGTAACATAATATTATAATGTTATAAATGTATAGAAAAATCGATTACTTGAATCAAATGTATTCATTAATTTACCAAACTTAAGAATTTAAATGGTTGAAGATCAATAGGTTTATAAGTCAATGACCAAAATTGACGATTTTATCAAAAAAATGTATTTAAAAAAATGATTACTCAAATCCTTGGATAATTAATCTAAAATTGTTAAAAAAATTTTTGAAATTCCATTTTATTGATCCGTATCTAATCATTAAAAAAACCAAGCGTACAGCGGCATAAGATACACTCTATAGATATAATAATAGATATAAATAGTTCATTAACATTATAACATTTTTAATGAATGATAATCAAATAACATAATGTAATATATAATATAGCCATACAGGAATTTACACCCAATACACAACTCTTAAATTATTCTAGAAAACGTGTTTACGCTGACTCTTAGTAAAAATAAAATGTGTGTACTAGAGTGAAGCTTACAATATTAATAAAGTAACTTAAAACAATATCATTGATTATAAATATTAAAACAATTAATGACAATATTAAATATTATTATTATAAATATATTATATAAACAGACATAAAGGAGTAATACGAGTGTTAGTTTATTTAAACCATTATTTAAATGATTAATAAACAAAAAGATTAGTCACGAAGAATTAAATGCTACTATTTTAAGTTATGTGTAAAATTAATATATGAACATTCTTTGCACGTACCGATTACTACAGCTAGACTGTTTTTTGAATGTAGGTACCTACAATGTGTTTGTCATGTGTTTAAAACGTAGTAAATATTTTTATTTATAAGCAATGAAAAATTGGACATTTATAAACTATTGTATTATATTACATCTAATGAAATGTTATAAACTTATAACTTATAACCTATCGTGTTTGTATATTTTTTGTTTATTTATTTATTTCATTAGGAGGCCGAGGACCAAAAAACAAGTCTGTACACGGTAGGGACAATATAATAACAACAATAACAACAAAAATAAAATAACAAGATAGTAATAAGATAAATATAATAAAATTAATAGACTACAATTAAATTTAACTAGAGGAAATTTAAGGTGGGGCTTTCATTTGCTATAACCTCATTAGTCTCATTAGTCAGAGGTGAGTGGTGAGTATAGAGACAATTAGAGTAGGTGAAAGGAATAAAGCTCTCTTTATTGTGAGGGATTTGAATCGAGTATGACATAGAAGAACTTAAATCGAGAAAAGCATGTTTGATAGTCAATTGAATTGGATAATATTTTTTAGAGAAATAAATTAATGGGATGTCACCGTTCGACGAGGCTTATAGTTAAGTTAAGATATTTACGGATTAGGTTATTCATACATAACGGAGAGCAAGGAACCTTTATAGAATAAATTATAATAGCGAAGCCTATCTCAGCTACTCTCTCTTAATTTCTAATCAGTAGCTAATTTGGGGTCCTATAGAACAGATTCGTACTTGAGGAGTGGACGGACTATATAGAACAGTAGAGGATTTTGAGCGAGTCGTGAAGTTTGAATTTTAATGATATAGGTACGTCTAACGAAATCGAGGATTTTAAGGACCTTGCAGTAAATATCTTGTATATTTTGTTTGGGGGATTAATTTGGTGAAAGCTGGAAACCAAGGTCTTGGACTGAATAAAAAATAGTGATAGAAATACCATAAACTGTTATCACTAGAGCCCGGATGTAAAAATAGCAGTTTACCAATGGCGCTTAAAATGACCTTTTCATATACCAATTGCGCTCAAAACATTTAACAATACCTACTTAAGAAAAACTTATTAGTAAGTTATAATTATATAGTAAATAACCGATTTTTTCCTACAATAATGCATAATACAAAATATAATATAAATAAAATTATATAAATTTTTTTTCTTCACATTTAACAAGTTACTTTTTGACTTTTTGAATTATTCAAAATTAAAATTATACCAATAACATTATAATTTAAATTTAAACTTAAATACACTTAAATACGATCGCAATATTGGTATATTGACCGTAAAATATAAAGAGCGTAATTGGTACACTGGCCCTAAACAAAAACTTTGTTTTAGGCGCAATTGGTCCATGCCTGTAAAAATGGCCTAACAAATAAAAAATTGTTAAGCTAATGAACTAAATACTTAAGAAACGCTCATTAAATTGTTAAAGTTATGCAATTATTTATTGATTTTAAAATTAAAAAATACAATTTATAAACATACGTGATTTTGATTTAAATTTGAATTTGAAAACTGGTTTTAGTCCAGAAAACAATTAAACATTTAGTTAGTATTTTTCTTATAGGTAGGTAAAATTAACCTAACCTAACCAAGTACGATTTAACTTAATTTAATTTTATGCATGCCTATTAATTTTGAAAAACATAATAATGACAAATAATTAACTGATAATTGTTCTCTCAATTATTAAAAAAAAAAGTAAAAATTCCCTAAAACTTCAAAATATTACCTTAAGTCACAAAAATAAAAAAAAAACGCAAAAAATGCAAAATAAAAATTTTTAATATAGATTCGTATGTTAATGTAACACATTTTAAGCTTGGAAAGTATCGTCTATGATATACCGAAAAAAGATGCAAAAGTCATCAACATCCGGGCCAAAGTCATTACTAAATGGATGTGTTCAATTTTAATTCAATGACAATTAATATTGATTCAATCAGTCTAATCGATGAAAAACGACGATCGTACATATACGATAGACGCATGGGGACGGTCTAACCTTAATAGGTTACTAAATATTTATTACTTTAATAATGATAATTATAATATTAATTTTTTTTTATTTTACTAGAAATATACAATATATACAACTAAGCACAATGTGTGAGAAAAGGGATAAAAATAGCATTATTGGGGTTGCGTGAATCCTTTAGTATTACTTAACTTGGAATTATATAAACATTTTTACAAAATGTCATATATTTTTTCCCCAATTATTTAAAAAATACTAGAGAATTTCTATTATTCACTCACTAAAATACAATTAAATTAGATCCATTTTTTTACCATAAACCTCCTTTGAAGTTGACAGTTGGAGCATTTTGTAAAAGTGTCTTTAAACAAAAAAATACATATCATGGTAAAATAAATATATTCATCACTCTGTTCAGTATCTAAAATAAAATTTCAAACGAATATTATAGTTAATTAATTAAAAATAATTAAATGTTAGATGAGTGGAAATGTGGACCAATTCTATGTACCCGTAATCCTGTGCCCCTACACTCCGAGCATCAACATTCTAAATAATTTGAGCTTAGAATAATAAAAACTTATACTTACATAATAAATAATTAATAGGATGTTACGGTACTATTTGTTTTCTCTCTCTGACCCACCCGCAACATAGTAAATTTTATGTTCACAATAATAATTATAATCATATTGATTTCTTAAACTAGAGTGAAATGACCACTTATAAAATTTAAAGATAAGATTAGGGCATCTCATAGGCGTTTTATCACATTTTAATAAAAACGAGTTATGAGTATTTTAAAATTGTAAATTGTTTTTGTATCTTTTAAAATACTCTTAACACGCTTTAAAATTATGATACAATAAAGCGCCTATGAGATTCCCTAGATAATAATTTTTACCTTTAAATTTTTTAAGAGGTAATTTTACTCTAGTTTAATAATTTAATATGATTATAATCATCATTGTGAACGTAAATCATGCTATGTAGCGCGGGAGTCAAAGAGAGAAAACAAATAGGTACTGCGCTGATATCTTCTTAACTACTTTTTCGAAATTAAATTATTACGTATATATATAAAAAAATGAAAATAATATATAACATATATATATTTCACTTTGAAATATGAAATTAAAAATATGAGTTATTATTTAAAAAGTAAATAAGTACTTAAAAATATATAGATCATGATAAAAAATAGTACCCAAGTAATATAATAATATAAAAAAATATAGATTTTAATATATTAAAAACCATCATAAACAATAACTTGATAAACGTTAATATTTTTCCAAAAACTGAGTTCCTTGTGTTAAAAAAATCACTCTGTATATTATAAGTACTATACCTATATTATATTAACTGCGTATTTTCTTAAGTATTCTGATTTAATCATATTTTAAGACCTAGTTTATATCCACAAGATTTTTAAACATTATATTATTCTTTTATATTTAAAACTAAGTCATATTTTTCGTCCGTGGTCAGGTCTCTAAACACCGGACATATTTCGACAAACGTATTGGCCTCGACTCTCGAGCCACTAAACAACATATTTAGGCTAGATACGACTGACCCAATTCCAGCCTATGGAAAACTGAGGTATGGAATAGACATAAATGTGACGCTTCGGTCCTGTTATATCGTGACATAATTTGAAAACATTTTTAAAAAGTAATTTCATAAGTTTAATTCTTCATAATTTCTTTGTGTGGTAATTTTATTCTTATTGGCCATTTTTAATTTTGGAATATTGGAAAATAGAAATTTTAAATTAGGTACTAAAATGTTGGTTGATATTAACTTATTATTTATCACAATTATCTGAAACTAAAATGTTCTCAGCCCTCAGGGAATATATTTATTACTAGTTTCTACAGATTCCTCCGAAAAATAAAACTCAATAATTAATTTACTTTCCATTATGTTTAAACCTTTCAATCAATATATCACTGATATTTTATTTTGAGAAATTCCTTATTACTTGAGTTTTTCAAACAAATATCAATCATAAAACATAAATAATTTAATATATTAATATTAATTAATAAATTACTTTAATGCGTATTTTGTTTTAAGATACCGGTCAAGTCGGTATAAAAAATATAGAAATATAATACTTAGACAATAAGCAATATTCAACTAAACAATTAGACATTTCATAGAACATTACAATTTATAAAATAATAACTTTGAACTAAAAATAATATAGTACTTAAGAAGGATGGCAGCATAAAAATTGAGATCTTCATTGCCAATACGTATGCCTATCTATTATAATGCGAAAAAAATTGCTGTGTTATAAATCATAACCATATATTTTCACCTGATTGTCTTGAGATAATTCATGTTCGGCTAGCATTACCTATATTATTATAATAAATAATAATAATAACTATGCCTAACAGATAATAAATTTCATTACGCAATTTCGCATGGCCTATTGTATGTTGGAATGTCATGGGCAAGTGTATCGAATGAATTTGTTTATTCTCTCTGAATTAAACAACTATACCAAAAACATCGCGTACAGCCGAATCTTGAAATAATTACAATTAAAATACGCAATTTCTGAGTATTATTATCTAATAAACATATCATTTTAAATGAGATTATTTTTATAGATAGTTTCATTGTTAAATTGTTTACTAAGATAATTAATTTCTTAAAGTTAGTAGCAAACTTGAAACTTTCTATATTGAAATACTTATTTTTTGATTATCTACTGCAGGTATTCAAATTCAATTTGTTTACTATCCTTGATTTAAAACTATCATTTATTATCAGGGCTAAATCAGCTAGTTTTTTTACATAAAAGTTGTCGTTTTAGATTCTGAGCGCTGCGATAAATGTATTGATTTCACAACAATGTAAGTCTTTTTTGTGTGTCTAAAGACACAAAAATGCAATACAACTTTCTTGTTAGTTTTTTTTTGTTAAGTTTATGTAGAAAAATGTACGAGGAATCTTGTATTAAATATTAAAATGTTAGCTATGAAAACAAAAACTGTTTTAAATCAACTTAATTTTTACGATCTTGACGTAATTGTCAAAATTCTAACTTAAGACGTTCATGAAAAATTATTGAGAAATAATGCTCAACTTTTTTTTTTAATTACACTAATATGTTAACTTATGAGGAACTTTGTATTCAATTTTAATTTTTTTTCACATACCAAAAACTTATTTATCGACAATAATTGAAAAAAAACTTGAAAAAATCAAAAATGTAAATTGTCATAGCAATAGATACAGCTCGAAAAAAGTCGAAATATTTTTGAAAATTTAAAATACCTATGGTTACGTTTAAGTTACACCAAAAATTGAAATTGATTTTGTAGAAAACTGGTTTTACGTAAAAATCCCCGGTTTCCCTTAATTTTTTTGATTTTTCCAAAAAAATTTCCAAGTTTTCTAAAAACTACTATGAATTTTTTACTTTTGAATCCCAAAGGAACAACTAATATCACTTTCCTACCAGAAAAGATACTGATGTAGAAAATCAAAGGATTTTTACTGCTCCAAAAGCTGAAAAAAGAAACAAAAAAAATTAAAAAATTAAAAAAAACACACATATAAGTCCATTCATCGTAGCGGAGTGGTCAAAATATTTAGATTCTTAGGCTAGGAAAATTGGAATCTTTATGTAAACCAGTTTTTGATTAAATTTTCTTATTTTTTAAAATAACTTTAATTCTAACTTAACTACATAGATAGGTATTTCAAATTTTACCAAATTTATGTTATCAATTTCTCCTATAACGTGATACAATTTTCAAAATACTTTGTCTCTTTTTGAACTGTCTGTAACATTTTGCATTTTTGATTTTTTTCAATAAGCATTGATAAAAAAGTATTCTGTTGGTCAGTAAGCTTTGAAAATTGTAGCTTCCTCATAAGTTGTTATTATACCTATTAAAAATATTAAAGATAATAATTTTTTTTTATTTATACTTTTTGAAGTTTAAATTTGGACAAAACTAGATATTTAAACAAGGAGGAAACATTGTAAATATCTGTTGTAATTCAAAAATATTATTTGTAGCGACTTGAAACTTTTACTTACATTGTTATACTTTACATTATACACAACGAGTATAAATATGTGCTGTTATATTAATTAAATATCAATGATATAATAAATTCAGTGTTATCTCTCTAAAAATTAAATTAATATACTGCAGTAATATGTACATAATAGACTAATAATTGAATAAATTATTTTAATAGCAATATTATAAAATATACTTTGAAATATAGGCTGACAGTCCTTCATATGTAATGATTAATCATTGAATTCAAATTTACACACATTACACTATTACAATGACTTATTCAATGTCGGGTATACTAGACATTGACTGGCTATATTGTATAGCAGAGCGTTTCACAACTACATATTTCTTTTTTATTATTATTTATGTTATTAAATAAAAGATTATTTAAAATATTTTCCAATATCTAATTATCTATACCTACCAATATTAATTGTTTGTTAATATTTTTTAAACAAGAAGACAATTGATTTAACTTTTATAATAATGCATATTTTAGGATTTTTAAAGCATATCTAACATTAATTTGAGAGCGTTGAGTTTACAGCTCTCATGTATTACCATATTAGCTACCAGGTAGCTGCACCTGCTATTAATTTATAACTTGTGTTTAATGTAAAATTTTAATTAGTACATATTTAAACGCAATATACTTCGGTTATTGTCTTACAGAGGAATGAATCGTATATTGTAATCAAGACGAAATATTATTATACGTCTCATAATAATATGCCACGCACAAGAATAAACATAAATTATTTTAACGCTGCGCAGTTTGATTTTATAAAATTCATCTACAGAACGCTCCAAATGAACAGATTTATTTATTTTTACTCCTTTTTCAAAACGACCACGATTGGTTAAATGTATTTCCATATTATATTCTATGCTGTTGATTTACTAATTTGTATATATTTTTTTTTTCAGTGATTTGCTGAGTATAGGCAGTTCGGATAGCAGAAACTATGAAATGGCTGATGTGCACGGTGTCAAGTCCATGTGTTACCAAAGCATGGCCTCGTCCACAGGGGGTGGGAAAATGAGTTCTGTGGTAGCAGCCGCGGCTCTCAAATCCGCCACGGCCACGGTGGTGGCAGGATACCCGTCGTCCGACACGGAAATGTTCGCGTCTGACTATCCGTCACACCACCTCCATCACCATCACCATCATCCTCACCAACACCATTACAGCAACAACAACAATAACATAAACAACAATCATCTCAGTCACCTTTACCACAATCACCATCACCAAATGCTCCAGCCCATACCACAAACTTCGACCGCATCGCATTCATAATGAATTGATGATTATTAATTATTATAATATATATTATGTATAGGTACTAATTATCGATTAATACAGCAGTACCTACTCTACCTTATAATATTGATATCCACCTATATATTATAAAAACAA
Organism: Nasonovia ribisnigri; assembly: GCA_027563435.1. Classification (NCBI taxonomy): domain Eukaryota; kingdom Metazoa; phylum Arthropoda; class Insecta; order Hemiptera; family Aphididae; genus Nasonovia; species Nasonovia ribisnigri. The sequence goes on from JANEHU010004345.1 coordinate 148,576, forward strand.
AAAAAAATGATATATATTGTATACAAAACCCCGTATTACCTATATATGTATGAATATTATTAGTTTTTTTTAATTGTTTTTTTTTTACATTTTTTTCAAATGTCAAACATATTATACTAACAAAAAAAATAGGTATTTAGGGAGCCTGCAATTTGTGTCCCGAACCAACGAACGCGTGAGTCGGTCAATTTCACAACACGTTAAAATACTTTGAAACCAGGATAAAAGGAATTATAATAATTATTTATAAATAATAACTTAATTCTATCGATAATTGGGCATTTTACAAAACTTTTAACAGTGAATAGTGATTGAAAGCAAGTTTATTAGATATCTATTTTCTAAAACGGGGACTATGAAACTCACCCTATATTAGCTACATTTATCTGTGCTGATCTTGGACTAAAAATGAATTTTTTTAAATTCCGGTGCCAAAACACATTATGTGCCATCATCTGGTGAACATTTATTTATTTTTTTTTACTGAGTTCAGCTAATTTGGTTTCTAAAATGCCTGATTACTATTAAATACGTTTAATAAATCAGTATACATATTTTGTGGGTCATTTTACCTTTTCTGTGCTGTGTAGGTAATATTATATATGCGTCTCATGCATAATAAATATGTAGATGTTGATATTAATAACATTTATTTACATTTAGCAATACTTGTGGGATAATTTTATTTAATTTTGTTTATATTTCATACTGAATATTGTTGTAGATTTCAGCTATCAAATTACGGAATTTGAATAAAAAAACAATGATATATTTTTACCCGTCATACCTTTAACACAAAAATATAATTTAGTCATTCTCATATAATTCTGCAAATGGGTATGGAAATCCGAAAATATAATTAGTCGAAATTATGTTGGTAGGTAGGTACACATAATTATATGAATCATAATGTTATAAGATCTAAAAATAATAACAATAAATGGATATCATATTAGTCATACCTTGTTTTGAAGCTATTGCCAGATAAGTGATAACAGACATAACTGTATACACAGCCAGACACATCTCATTTATATCTCTTTTTTGTTTCTGGCACGGTTATTATTCAATTCTACCTTACTCGTACGCAGTGAACAAATATGGCACAAGTGATTATATAATAGGTATAATAGTGTAAGAAATTATAAAACGCGGTAACTTCTTATTTAGACAATATTATCTATTTAAAATTTAAAATAATTCACTATATTATATAAATATAAATAAATAATAGGCATCCCGAAAATATTCTCATTTTCAAATTTGGCAACAGAGTTATTTAAAATCGATCGATAGATTTCATAATTTCGATTTTTTATTGTGATTGCAGCGTTACACGTTATTCATTAGATTGGCTGAGACTGTTACCTGCAGTGTTACATGACGTTACTAATGATACGTTACACGGATATTAAACAAGGCCGTATCCAGAAAAGGGTGGGTTTAACCCCCCCCCCCCCAACTTCTTAAATTTCTTAAAAAAATGTAATATTAAAATTAGTTTAAAATTATTATCGTACTTTTATTAATTATATAATTTACTTAAAATATAAGTTTAAATGTAGGTATTAAACATTTATTAGCAATAATATTATAAACGTTTTCATTAATATTGTTTTTGTTTTTGACTCGAGGCAAACGCCTCCCCCCTCCAAAAAAATAAAAAATGATACTTGATTCGGCCATGCTATTTAACTCATAATATGATTAACCCTACTATATATGCTGACTGACCAATGACAGATAACTTCAGTACCATAAATATCACCTATACCTATCTATATGTATATGATAAAGTTTTTTCCGAAGTGCGGCGTATAAGTTCGACGCAATTACATACATATACGAGTAACGATACAATATTGGCGTGTGCAATCGATTTGAAAATAATCACTATAATATAAGTAGGTATAATTTATGTCATATGTATAGGTGTACATGTGCGTGTGTGTATAAATTATTAAAATAGTTTTTATCGTTGTTACCTAGTTGATTTAATTGAATACATTTCGTAAGTGGTTAAATATAATATATTAGGTATATTGTACGTATAATATAATAATACATAAATCAAATAAAGTTATCTCCATTAAATATGAAAATGTATAATGTTTTATGGTAATTTTAAAATTATTTTATATATTTTTCGTTTCAAACAAATACAAAACCCGAATTAGGTTTTTAGTTTACCGAGCAATTTTACACATGTACCTATATAATAGGTATATGAGATGATTACAAATTGACTGACGACGTAAAATATCTGTTTTCAATCTAAATATCTTATATATCTGGCTTTTGTCTCGTTGCAACATAACTACACGGCCTTTCAGATAGTTAACTTAATTCGTATAAAATAGAATTAACAATTTGAAAAAAGTCACGTGCCGTTGTTATTTAGAATATTTAGTAGGTACCTATATTGAATACTATACTCTAAATGTTATACCTAGTCAAGTATAGAAATCACGTCGACGTGTAACGCGTTTGGAAAACAGAAACCTAGCTAGGTCCTATATGTGTGCTGCTGCAGTGATTAGATTTATGATATGTAACCAAATTAAATTTTTTTTTAACGAGTTGGCAAACAACCATTTTTTGTTAATTTTTTAGTATTGTAAAATAGAAACACCTGAGTGGTTGTATTGAACGGGTATTCGTATTTTTATTGTATATTATTATTATGTACTGTACAAATTATTCTTGAAATAAAATATAACTGAATAATATATAAATATATGTATTGTAAAAAAACGAATATTTTATTTGTTATTTATTAGTATATTTAATACTGAATGGACGCTGAAAACTATTATAGTATTATAAAGGTAGGTACTTATAATCGCAATGGGCGTGTTAAAGGATATTCTAAAGCATATATTATTATATGGTCCAAAGGTGTAGGTAATTATAAATTTACTGCCCTGCAAATTACACAAAAAGTGTAAATGAGAGAAAAACTCCATGCCCACCTCCTGTTCGCATGTCTATAGTAATAAAGTTTACACAGTGACCTGCATGTGGCGTGTTGAACATTTTTTTAAGTGAGGCCTAGATATTTTTTACATATACTGTACCCTGTTATGATGAAGTAAATACTTAATTTTTTTTGTTTTTTTTTCATTCCAACTGGAAGGCTGCAATTTGTTTGCGCACATTTGCCTTTTTTAAAACTCGTTTGTGTAAAAAAAAACCCAAATCGATTGCATCATATACATTTTAGCTACTTGTGACAAAAAACCTTAAAATGTAAACTCATTTGCACGCACAGATTTTAAGTAAATGACCGGTTAACCACGTTTAAAAAGTATTAGAAATGTTGATGTCCATATTACAGAATTTTTTCAACGTTTCCTGGACTACGATTCAACAGGCTATACACAGTCACCGACGTGTTGTTCAACTTGTTCACTGTCAACTGTATCAAATTAAAGAAAGTTAAGTACTAACGTAAAATCTAAAATGATATAATCTACACAAACGATTATTTTTATTGTTCAATAATTTGTACTGCTCTATCTATAGCCGATATTTGAATGTGCTCAAACGAGTTGCACTGAATTGAAACTATCATTCGATTACTAGTTAGAATTTTAACTAAGTACCTAACTGAATATTTATGAATGGTTTGAATAGATCCACTTCATTGTATAGCTAGTAGAATAATAATAAAATAATTATTTTTCATTACTTGTTTTAACACTTAGTTGTTGCACTCAATCGCTCTCACTATCTACGGAAATTTAAAACCCAAATATAATAAAAATTTGAACATTATCATATTGCTTTCAACAATTTTAAGTCGCATACCTGTTTTAGGTATAGGTTGTCGAATGTAGACAAAATAGCCAAAATAGGTTGTATTATGAAATAGTATAGGCATGTAGGAATATATTATTTGTTACTTTTTCCCTCTTTTTTCATAACCACCATATCTATATAGGGTGCACAACTTTTGTATAAGATTTTTCCCTATGCAAAATAAATTATTGGAGCAAAAAAAACAATATATAGGTAGGTATATATAAAAAGTCTACCGAAAACCAGAAGCTACCATCCTTAGCATTTGACTAGTGTGCATGCGCAGGCTTCAGGTACCTATACCCCTTACCCGGCACAGTGTTGTGACTTATTATCTAGATGAAAATTTCATTATCTAATATTTTATTTTGATAAAAATTTACTGGTCATCTTTTTATTTATCTTAGATGAAAACTTTAGTTATCTATATTAATTTATCAAATTTTTTTATGTATAGATATTTATTTTATAGTATAATAATATTCATTTTTACATTTTGTGTTCGAAAACCATACTAATGTAATTTAATAGAAGTTTACAGTACTATTAAATAGTTTGAACAAATTCCAAGTAGTCATACACTCATAAAATATCAATTATAGGGTATCTTGTTAGTCAATACTCAATACACAGAATAGACTTAATCTCATCTGCGGTTAATATTCCGTAATTTATTGATAGCTTTTGCGTTGATTTAATGTAGGTGCATGGTTATTTCTGATCGGCTGTGACGGCAGAAAAACACAACGTTTCATCATAATATAATAATAGTATTATTGTTATACAAATTTTGTCTTGGAGTATTCATTGGAATATTCATTATACGTAAAATAATCTAATAAATAATAATATTGTATAAATGCTAGGTACATATAATATTTTGGTATCCCGTGAAATTACCTATGAAAACATATAAGGGTGTATTTCGTACACTGCCCACAGACGACGACTACTGCAGCTATACATATTATATTATACCTATACCTATTATAAATTATAATATGATATATTACTATATTAGGCACCATTATCAATGTTAATTATATTACTTCTAAACAGACAGTATTCATAATTAATATAAACATCTATATAGGTATTTTTCAGAGCGTTTTAGAATCAAATTATCAAAACGTAATACAACGCGTCAACGCGGCCAGAAACTGTCATTGTCATTCTGTTGTGTTCTTGAAACCTAACCAATTTGTTTATTATAATTTATAATAAATTGTAATAACTAGATAATATTTAAACAATTTGAACGAATCTACTTAAGTAGTTAAGTGTTCTTAGGGTCAGTTGTACCATCTCCGATTTAAGTTAACCGGAGTTTAATCGGCCGAATTTGCCCGGCTAAATATCTGTTATCAGCTGATTAAGCGTGATCGAAGCTTAACCGTAGACGGTACAACTGGCCCTTAATGTGTTAAGAACTTAAGAGGACGCTACCCATGCACTTGTTGTCTCCGTCTTGCACACGTACGTCATGGCAAATTTTCGATCACTAGTTTCAATAGTGTGCTTTTAGATTTGATATTAGAGTGAACAGACCTATTATCAAACTTTTAGGTAACAACATTATCTATGTTTCAACGTCAGTGATTTTCGATATTTTAATTTTCAAGCAAGATATGGGTATGTAAAATATCACAAATTTATAATCCTCATATCTCCCTTGAAAATTTAAATATCGAATAAAAGCTGACGCTTAAATAATGTTCTTATCCAAACGTTTGATAATACAATTCACTCTCATATAAAAACTATTAAAAAACAGCACACCATTGAATCTAGTGAACGATAATTTGCTCTGTTATACGTCTGTAAGACGAAGACAAAAAACGCATGGATATCGTCGTTTTAATACAAATTAAAACTAAACTTAACCTACATTATGTTGTTTAAAAACAATTAAGCATATTTAATATTGTTTTATTTTACTAAGAAGTATTATATAAGTACATACCTAAGTATATATTTATTGAATTTGATTAAAAACATTATAACATTAATGATGCAGGTGCCAGATAATATGCGTAACACAGACCACAGTTATGATTTTTTTAAGGACAATATTAATTGGATAGAAAAATATTAATATATCGTTATACCCATCGTTCTAGTGGCGTATTTAAGGTGGTTGAAGGGATGATTACACCCCTTGGTTTTGGTAGTACCTATACAGGCAAGGCTATATAGTATATATAATATGGTAAGGTATATTTATTCTAGTGGTTCTCCTCACCTTGGGAGATTTCTAGTTAAGACACTGTAAAGTTTATGTCAAGTTTAAAAAAATACAAAAAAATGCTTATCTATTTTTATTATCTAGATAAATTCCAATATCTTTATCTAGATAGAATCAATAATCTACTATCTTTATTTAGATAATATTTTAGTTAGGTACCTATTCCCAACACTGACCCGGCAGGCGTAAATCTCAACACAATCATGTATAGGAGTAGACGGCACATGTCCCGTCTTATCAGCCCTCACAGCATATATTAATCCCCATTAGTTATCCTGAAATAGTATTCTCGAGCCGACCAGAGGCCGACACCCTAGATAACTCATGCATGTCTTAGTCTTCTTTCCAAGCCAGCCGTCGTTCTAGAAATTGCGTTATAATTCCTGTGCGTTGACTGCAGTGGCGTAATTGTTGGATGGAAAGGCACAGCAATACCTCGGGGCCCTGGACTTGAAGGGTAAAAGTGCAAATCATATCATATTTCGCACATATCAGGGAATGGGCTGAGATGGGCTTCTATATTATTAATTTCTATATTTGTAGACAACCAAAAATAAATAACATTTGTTGTCCCCTTCATAACCGTTTTGTAAGAATGAATGAAGGGTGTAATTTATTTGATTTCTCTTCCAAAAAATTATATAATGGAATATTCACGAAAGCTTCAATTAAAATATAGTGACGATTTATCAACTGAACATCCCATACAATTATTCGTCCTAGTTTCAATGATTAGGTAAATACTTTAAAAGAAAAGTTAACTACGTTAAACTCAATGAAATAATTTTCAAAGTGTTTAATAAAACAACCATCATTAGTGACTTCAAGTGTTCCAAAAGTAGCAACAGCTTTAATATTATTTTAGATTCTGAGCGGAGCGATAAATATATTGATTTTACGATGATGTGTGTTTTTTTATTATTTTTAGATTCTGAGCGGAGCGATGAATGTATTGGTTTTACAATGATGTGTGTTTTTTTTTATTTTTTTTTTTATTTTTTTTTTTATTTTTGTGTCTGTCATCACGTTTTAGTACAGAAAAAATGCTTCGATTTTCTTTAATAGTACTTTTTCTGATAGGAAAGTGAATCTAGTTGGTACTTTGGGGGGTCAAAAGTTGAAATTTCCCAGTAGTTTTCATGAGCGCCTGGAAAAACAAATGAAAAATTTTGGGAAAAACGGGAATTTTTACGGAAAACCAATTTTCGACAAAATCGATTTTGGTTTTTGGTATAACTCTAAAAGAAATGACCGTAGAGACATGAAATTTTGACCGAATGTTTACATATGCATTTTCTGCACACCATAGCATTTTCAAAATATTCTGACTTATTTTGAGCTGTTAACGGACATTTTCAGTTTCCAATTTTTTTAGTTTTTTTTTCTATAAATGTCAATAAAATTTTATTTGTTGGGTAAAAAATCTTGAAAATTTAATAGTAGGCTTCTAATATATAGTTTCAAAGGCAGATGAAAAATATTAAAAATCCGTAGTCACAATTTTTTTTTATAGGTAATCAAAGTTCAAATTTTGACAAAATACGTAAAAATGACGAAAATGTGCAATTTATTTTGAGTTAGAAATTCATAAAAATTTTTCTTTTTAAATCTAAGATTTGAAAATGTAATACAAGATTCCTCATAAGTTTGCCTAATTTTATCAATAAAAAAAGTTTATAAGCAAGTCATAATAAATTTTTATGAGCATTTTAAGTTCAAATTTGTACAAGATTAGATATTCACTCGATTTCTCATGTAGCGATTTTCTTATTTTGTTGCAATTCAAAAACAAATAACTGTAGATGCATGAAAATTTCACTGAATGTTTATATAAGCTATTTCTATACACCATTCAATTTTGAAAATATTTTGATTTGTTTTGAGCTGTTTACAGACATTTTTAGTTTTCAATTTTTTTAGTTTTTTTTTTTATAATTGTCATTAAAATTTTATTTGGTGGGCCAAAAAGTCTGAAAATTTAATACAAGCTTTCTTATATATTGTTACAACATCAGTTGAAAAATTTTAAAAATACATAGGCACGATTTTTTTTTATAAGCATTTAAAGTTCGAATTTTGACAAAATTTGTCAAAATCTCGAAAATTATAAATCATTGTAATTAAAAAATTATAAAATGTTCAGTTTTTATAACTAAGTGTTGAAAATTTAAAACAAAAATTCTCATAAATAAATCATACTGTAACCAAAAAATCTAAAAAATATATCAACACATTTATTTTTTACAGACATTTTAATTTCAAATTTAGACAAAATTTCATATTTAAACCAAGAATAATGATTTTAGTTATTTTGATATAATTTAAAAATATTATTTGTTGGTATATGAAACTTTTAGAATATATTGTTATATTTTATATACACGCAATGGCATTTTAAAATATAATTTTTTTGAGAAAAATGAATTTAACCAACTATAGTAAATACTAATGCCTATAATACTAAAATTAATTAGTTTATTCACAATAATATCATCAAATACATTTAGACTTAGTAAGATATTATAGACTGACTGACCGTCTTCCCTCAGAATCGTTTTTCTTATTCAATGATATTATATCATTGGATTAAAATCTAAATCTAACACAATCCATTACAGTGACTCACTTGTAACCTACTGTACAGCAGAGCGACATACACTTACCCGCCCTTTTTTTTATAATCATTTAAAGTTCGAATTTTGACAAAATTCATCAAAATCTCGAAAATGATCAACCATTGTAATTAAACAATTATAAAATATTCAGTTTTCTTAACTAAGGATTGAAAATTTAAAATAAAGATTCTAATAAATAGTACATACTGTATTCAAAAAATCTAAAAAATATTTAAACACAGTTATTTTTTATAGACATTTTAAGTTCAAATTTGGACGGAATTACATATTAAAATCAATTTTAACGAGTAAAAGTATATATTATAATATTTTTATAGCATCACTGATAATTTTAGGTTAATAATTAAATAATATAAATAATATTAATTCAACTTAGCAGCTACCGTATAATAACAATATCAATATAATTTAAAATATCCTAGACTGACATACCGTCTCCGCTCAGAATCGTTTTTCTTATACAATGATATTATATCATTGAATTCAAATTTAATACCATCCATTATAGTACAGTGATCTACTTGTAGCCTACTGTACAGCGGAGCGACATCCACTTGACCCCCTTTTTTTTTTTGTGTCTGTCATCACCGTTTGGGGCAATAAAACTGCTTGGATTTTTTTCAATAGTATCTTGTTCGATAGGAAAGTGAATCTAGTTGGTGCATTCGAGAGGATACAATTTAGCGTACAAATAGTTTACAAAAGCGCAGGGAAAAACAAAAGAAAAATTAAGGGAAAACGGGAATTTTCACGCAAAATTGATTTCTGGTTTTGGTGCAAATCTAAAACAAATGACTGCAGTATATTCATGAAACTTTCACTCGTTATTAATATTAGCATTTTCTATACACGATAACATTTTGAAAATTTTTTGATTTGTTTTGAATTGTTTACGAACATTTTCAATTTGCAATTTTTTTAGTTTTTTTCTATGAATGTAAATAAAATATTGGTTAAAAAAGCTTGAAAATTTAATACAAATTACCTAATATATTGTTCCAATGAAAGTTGAAAAATATTAAAAATCCATAGTCACAATTTTTTTTTATTACCATTTATAATTCAAATTGTGAAAAAATATACGTAAAAATTATTTTGAGTATTTTAACTATGATTTTTGAGTTAAAAATCCATAAACATTTTTCTTTTTTTAAATTTAAGATTTTAAAATATAATACAAGATTTCTCATAAATTTGTCTACCTTATTCAAAAAAAAAATGTCAACCTGAAAGTCAAATTAAATTTTTATGAACATTTGAAGTTCATATTTTTCGAAGATTGGATAACTCGATTTCTCATGTAGCGATTTTCTTATTTTGCTGTTGGTAATTCAAAAACGAATAACTGTAGATACTTGAAATTTATATTATATGTTTATTTTATCAATTCCTATACCTTATAATATTTTGACTATTTTTAAGCTATAATTTTTTTTTATTTTTTTTTTTATCTATAAATGCCAATAAAATTTTATTCGTTGGGTCAAAAAGCTTGAAAATTTAATACGAGGCTCTTGATATATTGTGTTACAATATTGGTTGAAAAATATTAAAAATACATGAGCTCGATTTTTTTTATAAGCATTTATGAAGTTTGATTTTTGACAACATTTATCAAATTTAAAATTTAAAAATTATTTTGTAGTTTAAAATTGATAAAATGTTCAACTTTGGTAGCTTGAAAATTTAAAACAAGGTTCCACGTAAGTAGGTTGTTCTGTAACCAAAAAATCTCAAAAATAACACGACTCAGTTTTTTTATAGTTATTTTATCATCATATTTGGATGAAATTACATATAAAATAACCAAGAATTATATTACGATTTTAGTTATTTTGTTGTTATTTTATAATATTAATTTAACTTTTCGCCTACCGTATAAATAATAAATAATAATCATATAAAGATAAAATTATAAAATATCCACACTGACATACCGTCTCAGCATAGGAGTATTGAAAGACTGGTAGGTACAATGTAAAATTTCATAAAATCAATTAACTATAATAATAATTTTTTTTTTTTAATTTAAAAATTGATGAGTTTTGGTAGCACAAATAGAGGAGGGGGTACACAACTTGATAATGCCCTTCCCTTGGGACCCCAGCATATAGTTATGTATCTGTGTGTTGGCCACCTCTCTCGCCCTATTCACTTCTTCTTACAGAGTTAAGACCTCCACAGATGTCCTATTAAAGATCATCCTAAATATCTTTCCCTCCTTTGAACGATTATTAAAGCCCTCGCGCAACCTTGTTGGCCGGAAGGTCTTTGAAAGGGGACCACGCAGTAAATACTAGTGATCTCGGCTACCATCACTAAATTAGAAAAATCAACACACAAATGACAGTTATTGGATTCGATCGTTTCAACGTTTTAAGTATGTATTTAGTAATATTATTATTGTTAATAATAAGAATAGTGTTAATAATATTTATATTATTACCATATTTTTTACTAAAGAGTGTAAACACAACATTCAGATTCATTTTTTGTTTTTAGGTTTGAGTCAACTCTTGGAATATTTTAGTGATTTACATAACAAATATTTGGTTTTTCTATGAATCATAAAATCATAATCTACAAAAAAAAGATTAATATGAAGAAATTAAGAAAACAAGTTTTAAATAGATAGGTACCTCAATAATTTTATTAAAATTTGTTTTTTTTTTTAGTTATACTAAATAATTAATAAAACCTTAACATTGTTTTCTTATTGGTACACAAACCAATAATAATTAATTAAAATTAGTAAATTTAAAAATAAAACTATTTAACTGTAATTTGAAATTCAGATTAGGTACTCATTTTATCTTGCTCAAATTAATATTTACATATCTTAGCTAATTAGCTTCAAAGTATATATTAAGTTAAAGGTACTTAACAAGAAATTAATTATAAATATTTAGTAAAATACCCTTAGAAACAGACAGTCAGAAGTCTCAGAATTGTTTTTCGTACACAATTTTTCAAATATGATAAGTCCATTACAGTGACCTCACTGACTATTCTCGTTTTATATAATATACTTGAAAATTTTCATTAATTATTATATTTTATGAATATAAGCAAACTTTTATCACTTTTAGGTAAAATACCTATATCTTTCATTTACAATTTTTTTTTTAATATTTTAAAATTAAAAAATACTTAAAAGTACCTTGGGGGGCTTGATGCTTACTTGTATTTTAACCAGAACCTAGGAACTATTCATTAATTTTATTCGTGATAATATTATCTTGATTCTTGGACCTATATGAATTTTCACAGCCAAGTACGTAATATTGCCTATACGGATTGTTGGATTCATCTCTTTCTTGAAAAACTATACCTATTCGTAATTTTTTTATCAATTATTATTTAATCATTTTTGACTTTGTTGGAAAAATAATAACTGTAAACTCTTGATATTATGAAACTGGTTTCTATATCACTAAGCTATGTTTTGGATGAATATTAGAAAACATGCAAACTTCAATAAACTTAATTTATAATAGTCATACATATTACATATTTTGATCTTATAATTTTTGTTTTGATTTATAATAAAATTTCTTGTATAAAGTAATTAATTGTGTACTCGTAAAGTTATTTTACTTGAGAGTTGTTATAGCTAACACAAAAAATTTAATGAGGAAATTATAAGAATAAATGTGCTAGTAACAAGTCTTAAAAATGTATATTATGGTTGTATACTTGTAAGTTGTATTAGTATAATTAAGTTATAAATTGTAATGAAATTAACATTACTATACTATTATCATATCCCACATCAAATCCATAACTTGATTAAGCTGTTGGCAATTACCTATTTTGGTAGAAAACACAGACGGGATCGAATCCCTTTAAAAAGGCTGAAGCTTAGCATATTTTAAGGAGTAATATATAGGCTATTGATACATGTATATTTGAAAATTAACATAGTGTGTGTAAATAATAATAATTAAACATACTTCCTAAAGTTAAATTATAATTCCAAAAAAAATTTGAATTCATAAGTTTCTAGACTAACCCATTTATGAATCACTCTTTTTATTTAAAATTTGATGTCGTCATAATAAATACAAATATGTAATGCAATTATTCACAAAATTTTAAAAATAATATCTTAATTTTAAAATACTTTCCTCGTTGTCATAGTTACCTATGAAAACAAAAATATTTTTCATTTTCTGTGACATATTGACATGTGCGTGTGCGAGTGAGACTTAAAAACGACAAATAATTACATACACTTATGTTAGTTTACTATTCACACATTGACACAGCTCAAAAGTACATGAGTTGCCTAACTATTACTCCTTAAAATATACTACGGTCCAGCCGGTCCAGGCCCTTTAAGCCATAAGGGGATTCGAATCTGATAAGCCTTATACTGTATTTTTTGGTAAAATAATCACTCCTACTATTCTCCATTTATTCTCTTCAAAGTACATTATAATAAATTATTAATTATTTCAACCAATAACCAAACTAAACATACACATTTCAAACGAAATTTAAACCGAACGACAGTCAAATCTTTATTTAAGCCAAGGTGGTCAAATCGGCCTTAAAGAATTTTTTTTGGCCTTGCTTATAATGTAGTACATATATTTAACGATTGTAGTGTTTATATGCGATGAAATACTATACAAATACAATTTTTTTCTTTTGGATGCCCTCTAATGTTTATAAATGTGTCACTGGCTCACCAACTACAAAAGGTTGGACCACACAGTTTAATTCAATCCGATCCAACAGCCAATATCCTGGTTCTCTGTGGCCCATTCCACCACTGGACATGTAAAAAATATTTATATTATCATTTGATAATTTATAAATCCCTCTCATCCCAGTATAATTACTAATAATAGTTTAATTCAAGTGGGATATATTAATTTTAAAATGTTTTTATACCCAATAAATAATAATTAACATTTATTTTTTATTTTGAACTTTTTACTACATATATTTAAATTAAAAAAAAATTAACTGACTTGAATTAGTTCCTACATATGAGATATTAAATACAATAAAGGTATCTAAATATTCTAATGGTCTTATTTATAATTAATAAATAATTGTATTCATTTGACTCCATATGATTCTTTATATCGGTCCAAATGTGCTTTAAATCGCTCAGGATCAAATGATAGGTCATCTGTGATAAACCATTTGATAGCCTCGTTTCAATACAACCAATAAAATGTGGTATATTTTTAATCCAGTTCAGGCATATTATATAAAGGGTTAAAATTATATTTTATATTTTAGTTGCCACCTTAATTATAAAAAAAAACTATACATTTTATTAATTTTGAAGAAATATTATAAAGTTTAAAATTAAAATATTGAAAAATAGAGTTCAATGCGTCCCGTAGAATATTACCCCCTATAGTTCAATAAAAATTATCAAATTTGGTTGATTCTACAGAACAGCATAATTACTCCCGTAGAGGGTATTTTTGTGGACAAAATTACATTGGCATCAGGCACCTTACAAAAGATAATTTACCAAAATATTATACATGTTAATCCCTTAAGTAATTGGTCCGGTAAACTTCTACAAAGATAACAATAATTACATTTCGTTCAACTATAAAAATAATAGTTTCACTGCCATAAATTTATAGTAACATGTTGCAGTAGCTATCTATATGTATATTGTGATAAAATAGTTTAATATTGAATCCCAACTCAGTAATGTTGTTAACGTGGAGTATTCTACAGTCAGTAATAATGCATAGCAATAATAATAATAATAATAATAATCTAAAGATTGTGAATAATTTTAAGTATCATTTACACTACAAATCTTAAAAGGGGAGCGCTACACACAGATGCATTCTGTCTTACAAACGTATAACATAGACAATTATGCACACAGTAGCTGTTAGCTTATAATTATTATCTAGTGAACCTCTGAGGTTTTTTTTTATATATATTAATTTTGAAGCAAGTTATGAGGATTTTAAAATACACAAACAATTTTAAATTTTAAAATACTCAAAAATTGCTTCAAAATTAAAATTAATTAATAATAAAATATAAAAAAACATAATGACATTCACTACATAATATTCTTACTTCTAAATTACAAGAGATTAATTCACTCTAATTTTTAAACTAACAGAACTAAACGTGGTCTGCTGAGCATGCAGTTTGATATGTAATGTGTTTGTAAGATAGAAAGAACTCATGCAGGTGTAGCGTCCTCTTTAAACAAAACAAAAAACTTGGCATCGAGAAAAAAATGTAACATTAAACTTTATATTAATACAGTAACAGAATAGTTAAGAATGGTTTAAAATTCATGAAAAGAATATATTTTCATATATAGATTATGTAAATGTTATATATTACTAAAACAAAGAGAAACTTTTATTTTTATACTTATATTAAAAAACTTAAAAATGTAAATTTCAAACAATCTATTATACGTGTATCAAAAAAAAAATTCTTTAAGTGTAATTTAAAAGTTTTAAACATAAATAACTCATTACAACTTATTAACTTCATTATATTACCTATTTTTTTGTAGGAGTGTACAAATCACGTTATAGGTCATAGAAAATAACAAATCTTTTTGAGTTAACATGTTTAATATTTTGGAAGTCATTATTTTACGAATTACCACCCTCTTCTGATTTATTAAATTCAAACCAATAACCTTTTTAGTTTAGTTTCAATGTTTGATTAATTAAGATTTGTTTTGTAGGATTTATTACCAATAGTTGGTTTAAATTGTAATTATTTTTTTAATTAATGGTTCAATTTGGTCATTTTCATTTAACTTGAAAGTAATCATTAGTATGGAGTAGTCATAGTACTTGGGATAATTTTAAACCTCATTAATAATAAGAAAATCTTAAAATTACTCAATTGTATAAAATGGACATAATTTATTTACAAGTAAAGAAAAAATCAATTAATTAAATTGTAGCTACATCTGGCTTGATCAGTAATGCTAATGGCTTAGCTACAACATAATCCTGTAACAAATAATAATAATTAAATAATTAATAGTTTCAAAGTTTCAACACATAATTTATGAAAATATACATAAATAACAATACAACTATACTCTATCTCACGAGAAAACAGGCTGAGCACTGACCAAAACCGGTCAATGGCACGCATCTCTACACCAAATATGATGTGTTAAAATTGAATTAAATAATCATTGTATACAAAAACAATTCTGAGCAAAGATCAGTCTATAATATAACTTAGTAAATTTTATAATATTATTGAGATTAAAATAATTTATTTTACTATCAGACATAAGTTAAATTGATTTTTGCAAAAAAAATTGCATTTGAAAATGACATTGTGTGTTTACAATGTAATAATAAATGTTAAAAGATTCAATACACACGAATAATATTTTGTGTTTAACAATATTTAATTGTTATTCTTCATTTAAATATTTAATTTTGTCCAAAATTTGAGCTTAAAATATCTATAAAAAATATCTGTTTACATTTTTTTTTAGATTTTTATGGTTGCAGTATGGTTTATTTATGAGAAATCTTTTTACAAATTTTCAATCCATAGCTGTAAAAATTGAATAGTTTATAATTTTTTAAGAACAAAATAATTTGTAAATGTTTTTGACTCAAAAGAATTTTATTAATTTTTAAACTTCAAATGCTTTTAAAAATTTATTGTGAGTTTCAATCAACATTTTAATTCTTATTTCCACCAATAACAACTAAAGATGAACTTTTTATTAAATTTTGAAGTTTTTGACCAAGCAAAAATTTTTTTATTGACATTAATTAAAAAAAAACTAATAAAAATGAAATGTTTATTCTTATACCCGCTCATGAAAAACTAGGATGATTCGTAATATTTGGAAAATATTATGGCGCATAGAAATTGCTAATATAAACATTCAGGGAAATATCATGTATCTATGGTTATTTTTTTTAGAGTGAAACTAAAAAAATCTATTTTTTTCAAAGTTGTTTTGTTTCTTTTTCATATAAATATTATAGATTGTTATCAACTGGTATTATAAATATAAATAACAATACCTGCATAGTGAGGTCACCACTGGTAAAGTTGTGTATTCTTATATGACAGTCCAAACTTATGCTCATTACATGCATTTGGTTTAAATAATTAACACAGGATACTGATTTTACAGAACCAGTGCATCCTCTAAATGTTTTCACCGGTAATGTAGATTTTCCACGAAAATCATAATGAAAGATAGATCCTTTAGATGTTCCTACGATTACTTCACTGCAATATAAAAAATAAAGTTATAAATATATTTTAATTAATAGCTATTGGCAACTCAACTAAATTTTCAAATTATCACAATAAATGACATGTAAATAAACATGAAGAATTAAATTGGGAATAAAATAAAAGTTAAACAAGTTTTAATTTAAAAATATTTTTTAATACTTTTTAATCAAGTATAAATTTTAATAAATAATTTGAAAAAAATGATTTAACAGCTTCATAAAACATATTTTTATATTTAATAATCCGGATAAATGAACTAGTTAAAAGTGATATTAAAAGTAACAATAAATGTTCAAAAATTGTTGATATTTATTAATCCAGATAAATAAACTGGTTAACAATTATGCTAGAAATAACAAGAAACTTTCATATTAAAATTAAAATGTTAAACAAATTTTACTACTTAAACTATATTTTATTTCTGAAACAAATATTAAATTTTAATTAAACAAGAATTTTCTGATCTGTTTTATAGTAAGCTTGGTAAATAAATAATAAATATTACTTAGTAATCAAAAACTTTCTAAATGTATTACTTAAATAATGTTAAATTTAACCTTATCCTCTTACAAAATGTAAAAATTAAAAATGTTTTTTTCTAAATCAACACAGATAACTGAAATCTAGTATGGTAGTTCTTATATCTTATTTATACTAAATAATCCTTAATTCCTTATTAATTTAACTTATTTTAACACAATAGTAAATGGATTAAATAAAAAAAGATTGAATACAAATTTTTATTGAATACTAAAAAATATGAGTATACAAGTATTTCAATACTTTAGAAGACTAAATTTATGACATATTATTTATATATAAATATATGAGTAATATTATCTCAAAATAATAAAATTTAAAATTAATGAAATTACATATTCAGTTTAACTCTTTTTAAACATATGATATTGTCATATAATTTTAAAAATTGGATTATTCTAACTCACACTACTATACATTTATAATTTTATTTGAGGTGAATTGAATACACTAGGGTTTGGCACAACTCAGTCTACATAGAAATCTATTACACAAAAATTAAATTTATCACTATGTTATACTTATTTTAATTAAATAAAACGAATAACCTTACAAATAAACAAAGATTAAAGCAGAAACTAAAAAAAAAAAATGCTAACATTTTCGTCATATTAAACTTGATTTTTAAAATTTATATTAATTATTACGATAGTTAACCAAAATATTAAATTAAAGCCCAGACCTCAAAGCGGCGTACTATAGTATAAAATATACAACAGTAAACTGCCCTTATAAGCTAAAATTATTTTATGTTAATTGTATTTGGTATCTTATGAATAATACTTTATAATACACTTACTAGTCACTGTAATCTGGCATAGTTCTTAAGCTCACAAAACCTGTGTTTTCTGCTTTACAGGATGCCACTGGTCTTCTTTGACTAGATAATGGATCATGTAAATCAACCTAAAATGTAGAAGCAAATTTATAAAATGTAATGCTACAATATAACTCATTAGTAATAATTGATAATCTATATTAATAAAAATCAAAAGCTGTTCGTTGGTAACTAAACCATATCAATCGAAAACGGCTAGACTGATTTGGCTTATTTTTTTTTTTTTAAATCTTTTTTCGATCTTTTTCTGTAGGATTTTTGTATATAGGTTTAAATGGTTGTCATTGGTTCCATAACATCATAATATAGTTATATTAGCAAATTAGTGGAAATTACTTTTTTTTTTCTCTTTATAAATGGTTGCCATAGGCTACATAATATAATATAATTGATCGGACATAATAATTTAAAATTAATATAAATAATATTTTGATATTTGGTCACTATATTTTTAATCCGCATTGGTTTATCGAAAGTTAATAAACTAAAAACTACTGGACGTCTTCAATAAAAAGTTATACCAATAAATTCATTGAGACTAAAAGGGTGTTACTAGGTATAAAGTTAATTTGTAAACTCAATTGAACTTAGTTAATGTTTATGGCGCATTTGTACCGCCATATATTTAGCTATAAGAGAAAAAAGCTCTTTATAAACCATTATCTAGGTATTAAGTAATACCTTAACTATAGATTAATTTAATAGGCACAGATATTTGTTGTCTCCAAGATAATAATTTAACAATACACTCTAATTTTTAAACTAACAAAGCTAAACGTGACCTGCTGAGCATAAATTGTGTTATGTTACGCACTTGTAAGACGAATACAACAAATGTCTGTGACCATCCTCTTAACTTAATTTATCCTAAATTATTTCTTGTAAATGTTATGTTACTTTTAGTGTTTACCAAATTGTATGATTTATTCATAGGATTTATTAATTTGTATTTATATGTATGATGTGACAAGAAGTATGATTTCTTATTAAATATAATATGATTTTATTGATAGAAAATACGAAAAATATTTTATTAAATGGATTGCTATAATTAAGTTACAAGATTTAGTCTTACCACTCCATGTCTATGAGAAACTACTGCTTTATTGTTATTAAAAAATTGAATATCAGACACATAACAAGGCAATTTGAGCTGGAGCATATCTGGTTTAGGCTGAAAATAATAAAACAAAATAAATAGAAACCTTTAAAACTATTTGTGTAATATTAAGTACATGTTATTAACAAAATGTGTACTTTAACTCAATAGTAAATATATTTACAATATTTAAAAGAAACATGAAAATAAAATAAAGACTTACACTTTTAGCAGTAAATTCAACCTTTCCTGTTTCTAAATCCCATATTTTTAACGGATTTTCATTTCCTCCTGTTGCAAATTTATCTAATGTAAGAACTTGTCTAATACATGATAAATGTGATCCAGCGCTTATTTTTTCCGAAACAGTTTTAGTTTGTTTGATAGGTTTAACCACCACCATTCCATTGTCCACTCCAGCAATTAAAACACTTATTATAAAACATAAATTATTAATAATAAAATACAAAATATTTATGATGAATTACTTACTTGTTATTTTTAAATACACCAATAATATTTCCTGCTTCTCGAATGATGTATTTCTTAGACATTTTCTTATTTTTCAAATCGAATAATAACATTTTTCTTTTTGAGCTTATTATAGTTTTGCTTTCATCATAAATGCTAAGGTTAGTTAGCATTAAAGATGCATCCAATAAATTAGTGTATTTAAACTTGTTCTTTTTAAGTTCAACACCTGTTAAGAAAAATAATTTTAACACATGTTAAATAACAATTTTTAAAACCACTTAAGCTACACTAAGATTATAGTTAGTAAATAAATCTAACTATTTATTTTTAAAACTATGACATCGCTGACATCCTCTTAATACGTATTATAATATTTTAACTAAAATTGTATTATAGTAGTAAATATAAATAATATGAATAACAATAGTTGCTTATTTTAATTTTTGAAGTGTTATAATAAATTACTCTTTTTGATATTAATTTTGAAAGAATTATAATAAATATAAATAGTGTAAAATAACTGTTTATGATATTGTATTTAATTGTTCATTTTTACAACTTATATTTTTATTGATTAATTTATTGTATTTTCTTTTTTACCTGATTGTCCCCATTGTCCCTAACCAATAAGAATTATAACGTATTACTTTAAATGTTATAAATGTATTAGATACTTAAATTTACCAATTTACTTAGTAGACAATTCTTACTAATAGAAATAATTATAGTATTGGTGCAGTAAAATAATTCTATGTTAATTTTGTTTCCATCAAATAATAAAACTAATCTTAAATTGATCCTCAATGATAAATATTTACTATTTAGGTACTTATTTAAACATACCAATAAACAAATGTATTTAATTGATTAAATCCCAAAATCTAAAAAATATTTGATTTATTTAGCAAATACCTACAATAAATTAAAGTAACAATGTTAATTAACAACTATTGTTGTATCAAGGACTAGGTGCTTATTTAATTAGTAAATATAAGAAGTCAATTTTAAATTATTCTAGGATAATTAATTAGGTACATAAAATTTGCAAATGTAATAGAAATTAATTTTACATATTGTCAACATTAAATATACATTACTAAAGCAACCAATGACCTGGTTTTTGGTGATACAACATAACTTTTATATAATAACCTAACCTGAGGAAATATAATATTACGAAGCACTAGGAAATTATTATCATGATAATAGTTAAAATTTAAAGTTTTTAAGTTTGAATATATAGAAGCGTGGGAGTATATATGATATGTGATATAACATTAATTGGTGTGTGAATGAAGATAATAAATATTATTATACACACATAATAAGTAAATGACATATTATTAATACAATAATATTATATTTGTCTATATTATTTCTACATTTTACATTGTGGGAGGAAGGGCTAGGAACACATTGTCAGTAATTTCTAAAAACCACTGATGGTATTAAATAATTATAGATTTTTCAGTTACAGAAGTCAGGTTTAGTACTATAATTGAAGTTGTTTGACCCTAAATAAAAATCTAAAACGACGCAATAGAGGTAGGTACCATATTTTTTTAGCTACTTTAGGAAGACAGAAATTGCATGAAGATAAAAAATGTAAGTGTAAATTAATTTGCGAGCGAAGGGAGTAGTTTTGTTGTTCAGTTAAATTAACTGGTCATAACATTTACCTACTGCTACCTACTAAAAATTGAAATGACTCCACTGATACACTGAAGGCACAATAGCTTCATCCCTGAATCTAACTTAAATTTCATATGTATATAATATGTATTAAATGTCAGTATAGCATAATATTCTTCTATAAGACACTTATCGAGATAATCGACTTATTTCATTAATATAGTTAGTTACTGACGTAAGTACGTAACTGTTGATTTTATGTACTACCTGCGTAATTATTATATAGTAAAAAGTATTAATTATGATTTAATTTTAAATAAATTATGCATTGTTCATTTTTTTGACTGAACAATGAATGTTTAAATACTACCACATCCTAAAGATATGGTTTATACTTGTCGCCTGTTGGAACGATAACAGATCAGGTTAGTTATATTTACTAACTATTTAGTATTAATGCATTAACTTAATTAAATAATGTATACAATCCTAAGCGACAAATAACTGATTTTCTCTCACTTTTATGATTTTAGAAATGAAAAAATTATTTTAAATTACCAGTTACACTTGATGGTTAGGTTAGTCGAAATCGGCATAACACACATTTCTTAACGTAACAAAAAACTTTAAATATTACCTTTTAACATTCCATTGCTGAACCCAATTATCGCATCGTAAGTCCAAGCCATTTTAATTGAGTTGAAAAACAATTAAAAAAATTCACAAAAGCGGAGAGTCGAGTTTTTACAATGAAGTCTCTTATCACTCGTCGCAAACAATTTCGTTATCGAAAACCACGTGCTTGTAGTTGTTTGGAAACGACGTAAATTTACTGATTACTCTGCGTCGACTGGAAAACATTATTTTTACCTCCATGATTTCGTAACAACCATCACAGCCTCCATGGCTTCACAAAGTAATTTTTATTATTCTTAAAAAGAAGCAGACTCCGAGAAGTAAACACTGTAGGCTGGACATGCTGGTAATTGTTAGTTATTTAAGAAATACATTTATTTAGGAAATCGCAGCACATGCATTTTTCAAACGTTTTAAACCAATAAGTGGTGATAAATTACACATACTTCGGAAAATCCGATTTTAATTGCTTAGAAAGTAAAACTCTTGGACAAAATATGCAGGCTTTTTAGGAAGTAAAATTCCAATTTTAAAAGACCTTAAAATTAAGACTTTTTCAAAAATCCCATGAAATAATTGCACTGCATTTGTTTTTATTTTAGGCATATATTCTGGTTTTAAATCAAAAAAGTGATTCCTAAAGAGCATAGTTTAAAATCTAATAAATTCAACAATTTTTTTGAAATTCAAACGAACTTCAGGAATTATGTGAAATTTACTACCACTTTGAAAAGTTTTTATAATTATACAAACAAGAATATATTTCCTTTTTTAGCGAAGTATTGACATGTGAGTGCGCGTTCGAGAGTTGCATCCGTCGGTGGTTGCCCGACGCGGCATTACAGCAATTCTCGGAAACACGTACTATTGTTAATTTACTACTCACACAGTCACACTCACACATATACATAGCCCAAATGTTCATGTCATATGAATTGCCTAAATATTACTCCTAAGACATGATATGCTGGAGCCCCTTAATTTGATAATTTATTATTTTTTTTTTCGTGGGTATTTGAAACTTTTAAAGTTTATTGTTGAACTATACACAGGTAGACCACTGAACAAACCTTTTTTGTTCAGCTTCCATATTCCAGCGGCTCGAATAATTCCTGATTATATCGTCATTGGTGAAATGGAGTTTACACAGGAACTTCACTGTAGTACGTTTGCGGTTTACCTTCGACACAATTTTGGACCAAAGTTCGTAAATGTCACTATGCTTGTAATTTGTATACAAAACAATAATTATTAAGTACAATATTTAATAAAGTATGCGTGTACAGTGGAAAACGATTTAAATTTAATATTTCATATTATGCAAACTACGTCATAAACATGAATATTAAGAAAAAATATATGACTATATTACATTAATTTGTATTTTTTATATGATTGAAAATGTATTTTGTATTTATAGAATCTAAGCTAGTTTGCTTTTTTATATGGTTGACAATATATTCTCATAGATCACGCCAACTCCGAATAAAGTAAAGTCGTAACAATCACTGACCGTGCTCTACATACCCGCATCCACCTATTGGTGTCTAGTCCTATACATACTTTTTTTTAGTTAATACACCTAAGTCCGTGATATCATAAAACAATATCTACTGATGATATATTTAGTATTTAAGTACAGGAGATGATTATAAATGTCTATTAAAATGGTATTTGAATAATTTCTAATAAGATATTTTAATTAATCTTAAAATTCATAAAAATTGCCTATACTAGATCCCTTAAAAAACAGATGAAATTGTAAAATGTCTCCTTAATATGTATAATGTAGCCTTATTGGTACTTTGTTAATATTTAATGTGAATATTTATCTATACTTAAAATTTTTGCTATCAGTAAACTTGAATTTTAAGCTCTGTAATACAATTAAACTTTACTTATTCCACAAATTCGCTAACCGAGACTGGTTTAAAATTATCTCACATTATCACGCACCGGGATAATGAACCATGTAAACGATATGGTCCAAACATCCCGGTGCATTATTTTTTACATCGGTTTAGTCTAGCGAATTTTTGTATGTATCTACCGAAATGATTTATATTTGTGAATAAAAATATAAAAATAATTTCTTTTATAATATGTGTGCATTTATTTATTCATCTGGGTTACATAATATACATTAAGCCATTGATTTTATAATAAAAATATATTCGTAGGTGAATGTAGACATAGCAACGATTAACTATGGTGGTACCACACAAAGCGTCACTAAGGCATTAACATTTTACACTTATTAGTGATACATACTTGGACGGATATACTTAATAATTAATATTATACAACATCGATCGTCAAACATTTGCATAATAAGAGTTATAATATAGCATATCATATTATGTGCTTCATAATATTCAATATTGTGATGTATATTTTTATATGTATAATATATAACATATGTACCTACCTACTTAAAATATCATTATTAACTCATAGCTATAATTTATTATGTTATAGTACTATAAGTTATTTTCGTCGAATTTGTATTATGTCCAAAAATCCAATATAGCAATATTGAGTACTTCGCAGTTTGCAAATTAAAATAAATCACGTTTTACGTATATTAGATGCGTATTAGTAAGTATAGTATAGAAGATTAACCCACTATAAGGTATTAGGTATTAAGTATAGGAAATTAGGACACTGTATATAATACTATTATTATAAATGTTATACTGTCAACTATGATTAGGAGGATGCCACACCCGTATGTTTAATTATCTCCGCGTCTTACTAGTGAGTAACATTGAAACTTTACGCTTAGTAGTTCATGTTTAGCACTTTATATAGTTCATAGTTTTGTTATTTTTAATACTATGGTGAATTTATCTATTGTCAAACTTTAAGGTATAACATCATATACTGTGTTTTTACATCGGTTTTGTACGATATATCAATAAAATTATTTTAAAAAAGTTATGAGTACGTAAAATATTAAAATAGGTACTTATAAGTCGATAAACATTGAACTATCGTAAAAAAACTGACGTACAAAGTACAAACACAGACCACTGTTCATAAACGTTGACGTGTACCATTAAATATGATAAAACTATCTAAATCTATAGACCAATTAACTAACGAAGATAAACGTGAACTGCTAGCAATGTATTTTCTATGTACCTACTATAAATTATAATAGTATTAGCTATTTTATGCACTTGTAAGACGGAGACAACAAAATAAATGTTGGTGTGGCCATGGCGTCCTAGCTATTCATCAATTTAAATAATTTAATATTTATTATGTACTTTATACCTATGTAGTTTTTTGCAACAAGGAATAGTATTACTATTTAATTATTTGTTTTAATATAATGTTACTGATAAATAAGATTTTATTTTTTCGGTACATGCTTATAATACTTATATATTATATTTCAACTGTATAAAATTAATTTAATATAAGTAACTATACCTAATTGAAAGCTGTATTGTTCCCTCATAAATTTTCTGTAAACTGTGGTCTCAACGAATTGATGTTATGATATATTGATATATATCTATCTATTATATAAAACATAATTATAATATTATATACAACATAGGTATTAAATAGGAATATCATCGCTTTAAATGCTATCCTTTAATGCTTAATAGACAATAGTTACTGTAGGTAGTTGTTTAGTACTTAGTGAAAAGTATTTTATAGTTGAAAGTTTAAAAAACTTACCTGACCAACATTTTCAACGAACAAATAGGTGGGCAAGTTGGTGTCACTCTGATGTACAGTAGGTTAAAAGGGAGCAGTGGTGTATTTACGATAAATTCTTTTTTTTAAATCAGGCAATCCAGTAAGAAAAACTTAAAATGATTTTTGAATTATACATTTTCAAGCCTTAGGTTGAATTAAAATTAAAAGTTCTATAAATATTTAATTACAAAACATTTTACTTTTAAATATTATAAACGCTTTACGCTTGTATAAAAATTATCAAAAACATTGTAAAAAGTATCCAAAATATTTAAAAATAGTTTTAGGATATAATATAAATATTTGACGAAAATGTTAAGTATCTACAATAATTTATTTTCACATCATTAGGGTTACAATAAAATAACAAAAAGTGCGGAAAACTGAAAAAAAAAACCAAAGTTTTTAAACTGTCAGCTATTTTGAAAATTATTGAGAATTTTTATTTTTGACTCACAAAGTTTCCCCTACTAGATTTAATTTTCTACCAGAAACCCCCTTTAAAGTTGAAGCTTTTTATTGCACCTAAAGGTGATATCAGACATAAAATACACTCCCCCCCCCAAAACCTCGTAAAACGCCACACGCACATCATCGTATTACCAATACATTCATAATGTCCCTCAGAATCCAAAATTCAATATTTATTCTAATATTTAGTCACATTTACATTCTAAGAAGTTTTGACCATTTACATTCTAAGAAGTTTTGACCATTTTGAATCAGAATATTAGTTATTTTCAAAACCAAAATTAGAAGTAAAAAATAAAATAATTGTGTTTTTTCGTACTGTATAGTTGTACAAAAGGAAAAACTTTCCACTTTACGAGAACAAAAACAGCCTTTTCAAATTTAGTTTACGCAAATTGAATTTTTTTACTATTGTAAGACTCCTGTGGAGTGTTCAAGTGTTGCATATAATATGTATAATGTTTATACTTAGTTATGTATTCGTTTTTGTCTTGTGAACTTTAATGTAACTGAGTAAATTATAAGTATTAATATCTTGATAGATAGACTTGACAGTTGACATTAAGTTCGCATGTCCCAGACATATATTATTTTAAAATAATTTTCATGATGTAAGGTCATTAAGTCTATAGTGAGGGTGAAACATCAATTTAACGATTTTTAACTTTACTTACAAAATATTTTAATATTTCAAATTAAAAAATGTAAAGATGTTAGTATAAAAACGGTTTTATGGGTATTACTTTTTCAGGTAGTTGTAATATTATGTAATAACAAAATTTGTATAATAGAAAAAGCTTACGTATATCGTCCGCTTTGTGGTTGTGGATGATTAAAAACGATTATAGATTTACCATCTAGACATATACAATATAAATAATATTAATTTATTATTTTTGAAACTTTTCCGTATTTTTTAAGAAATATTTCTCATGCGTATTTCCCATAGAATTAATATTTGTTTTATTTAAACATAAATTATGAAATTTACAATTGTACTGTTACTTTAGATACACCATAAATATTAGGTATTGTTTTATAAACACAATAAATATCAAAATATTATAATGTATTAGTGTAAGCAGGACGCATGTGGGTGTAGTGGTTTTATGCAGCAGTGCTGTTTTTCGTACATATAAATATAACAACTAAATAATTCTCGTTTATGTAGGTGTCAGCTGCTGCAGAAGTTAGGTATTTGAAAACTACTACAATTACATATTATGAGTATTTTTATACAACACTGAATAATATACTAATAATATACTTCATATAAATCATTTACAAAATATTACTACTACGTTAAAATATATACACTAATACACAAGTATTTTAGTATATTATAATTATATATCACTATAAATTATAAAACGACAATTAGTAAGTACCTAGCTACCTATTATAATGTCAAATATATATTACCTATATGCGTGAATATGGAACACGTCGAATTTAATTTTTAGTTTTTACACGTATTATGTTTTCTTTTATCTGTTAAGGAAATATCACTCGGCAGGACGGGACCTATTTGGTCATATCCTTGTTTGGAGCGGTTCCACACTCTCGCCTCCATACATCGCATATGGCGCATATACCTGTATCAATTCAATGCTATGCGTGCATATTTTATGCATAATAATACAATAATATGATACTTGTCCTGTATAACGATGTTTATATAGTATTATAGACTATAGCGTGACTAACTTCACGGTACGATATTTTTTTTATGAACATTATTTTTTTTAGTTATTATTCTATTAATATTTTTATAGTATATTATAGTATATTATAGTATATTATTATTTATTTCAACTTACTATATTATCTATAAGTTTTAAGTTTATAACTATTTACAAATACCTAAATATAGGCATATAGCGGTAGGTATAGCGTCTGGTACTCTATCTTAGGCATATATCGATAACATTTTCTGTATTATTTATTACTATAATATAATTATAATTATTATTATTAGTGGTGTAACCACGGAGGGGGTAAGGATCATTTTTTTAAATTTTGTTTATTTGTTTATTTGTTTTCATTTAAAACAGAAATGTATACATATATGTAAAATTACAAATATTTATACATATTATAATTTGGCTTAATTAAATGCTTTCAATACTAATTTCCGAGAGTTAATAAGTCTAATAGATTTGAGTCCTGCAGCCTGTAGGCTGCAGTGATCTTCACTCTACCTTAGCTCCTCATCTAATTCAACCCATCTTCTATGGGACTCATATAAGCTTCAAATTTATACGCGATGTACTAATTTTAAATGATTTATAAGATTTAATTGTTAATACTTTTTAGTTTTTATGAACAGGAGAATTTGTAAATGGTATACACTGTTGTACACCTATTCATTGAAATCAAAAATTACTAAGCCGCATGAACGTAAAATAATATATTAATATATAAAATAAGGTTAAGATACCTTAGATGCCTTACATAGTTACATGGGTCACTTGTACTTTGATGGTAATACGCTTTAGAAATTATAATATTGTTCGCCATAGGTAGCGAGATACGCACAATTATATTTAAAATAAGAAAATATATTTATTTAGGACTCGATAAAAACAATTGCTGAGCAATTATAGGTAACCTATCTATAATATTGTTTTCAACGACTGTGCGGTTATGCACGTCTACATTAATTGTACGATTTTACATACTGCATAGGTATGTACCCAATATAAATGTGGTCTGTAATCGCTGAAGATAAAAATATTTTGATAT
This sequence comes from Nasonovia ribisnigri, assembly GCA_027563435.1. NCBI lineage: Eukaryota > Metazoa > Arthropoda > Insecta > Hemiptera > Aphididae > Nasonovia > Nasonovia ribisnigri. The sequence goes on from JANEHU010004345.1 coordinate 177,648, forward strand.
ACTTATGTGAGAGCGGTTAGTGGATACAAGTGTGATCTCCATTTAACAAACATACGTAATAGCAAATTTTCGTTTGGCAGAACCAAATTAGTTAGCAAGTTTGAAAGTTAGAATGAATTGACCTAATAGACTAATATTGACCTAATATTGACCAATTAATTATTATCAACGTTTAAGTTTATAATATTATCTGAGTAATGAGTTAATATATTGATTTTTTTATGATATTTTAATTTGAAAGCGAGGTAATGAAACATTTTTACATGATCATAACAATCATCTCATGTAAAAATAGGTATTGAAATACCTACCGTAAGACGTAAGACCCTAACATACAAACTCAGATAATTTTCTTCACTTTACAAGTTAATTTTTGAACAACTCACTTTAACTACATTAAAGCTAACAAGTAAAAACACATAATTGGTATTTGGTTCTTCAGAACGAACATTTTAAATTAGCAATTTAGTACATCCGTAGCGCTTTAAAGACGGAGACAATTATTAGGGATAACACGTTATGCGGGTCTCGTATCTCTTGTGTGTGTACTGTGTACTCATTGAAATATTTTGTATTTCGTTTATGCTGGCTATAAATAACTGGAACAATTTGATTTAATCCGAATGACTTATAAGTGATAGCGCGGTGCCGTTAATTTGTATACATACCTATAATACCTATCTTTAAATTTAAGATATATAATATTATATAATATATATTTAATGATATTTGATAACGATCGCCGTCCGGCATACCTACTACCTACCTCATACCCGTACAACTTACTGTACTGTAATAACTGTATAATAACTATTAACTAATATGCTGTTTTGATAGGTATTTCTTATTCGTTCGCGTTCATTCGTTTCGTAAGTTATAATATTGTATATTTATATCGAATATTTTAATATTTTATAGATACCTATTTCAGAGTAGTGAAAAGATCGTGTTTATAGTGTTTACCTATCGTTGTAAATGTTTTCTTCTTCACCACTAGGACACTAGTACACTACAAACAGGACTGTGATCAGAAATGCAAGAAGTGCTTTATATCTTTAACAGCAATAGCAGGTAATGTAACCTGCACATTACTGTCTACTGTCTAGTTGCATAAATGCTGGTAGTTGGTTACTAGAAGGCTGAAGGGGTATAGGCAATTTTCATTTCCTACATTAGAATATTGTATATTTTTTAGCCGAACTAAAAGTGGCTAACATATGTTTTATAATAAGTAATAAAGGTAAGTTATAGAATATAATATAATAAATATGTGAGGTAGGTACTCAAAAATAAAAATAATAATTTGTAAATAAGTATATATATATTATTTAAAATAAAAGTAAAATAATTGAACAATAAGTGAAACTAAAAATTATGCAAAGCACAACTCTCACCATTGAACTACTAAATATTGAAGTAATAGATTATCTATAGGATTATAGTTATCAATGGATGAACAAATAAAATAAAATGTCATTGTCACCCAATTTATTATTTTAATCTGAATAACTTTGTTATTTTACTACTAAATTATTTAAATAATTATACTATTGTTGCATAAAATAATAAGTAATAACATATAGTTATATAGTTGTAGAAATTTGTAGAGATAGGCAGGTGCGGGCTGGAAATAAAAATTGGCCTAACTTTGTACTAACAATAAAATATTTGTAAGTTATCAGCCCAAATTTATTCAAGCACGCCCAGAAGGGGATCACCCACCCATCCCCTAGCCAGTCATAGCCCGGTGTCATAAAATCTAAAATGTCATAATAAAAAAGTCTAATCGTGTGAACTAAGTGGACTCGTTAAAAATTAATAATTAAAAGAAATAATTGTGTGAGTAACAGACAATAATTATAATATTTATTCAGAAATACATGCCATAAATTATCTCTATCATTTTATTAGTTCATAAATATTTTTAATTATTAAACTGTTTAGTTAAAGTGTAACCATCTAGCAATTTTGAAATTTAGCAGAGCAATGTCCATAATATTTTAAGTCTTTTAGACATACCTATTTAGGTTCTATGATAACATTTATCATTCAAATTTTTAAGTAAAAAATTTACTCAGGTGCGAGCATTGGGCCATTTTAAATTATAACTCAGGACAGTTTTACTTCTCAACCTTGCACTGAATATACCATTTTTGTTTTAATTAAGAATATTTTAATACTATAATTGATTACATTTTCATTTAAAATTATGCCCAACTCATGTGTCTTTAAAATTAAATTACTGTTTTAAATTCCTTGTATTTTCTAAAATATTTTTTTGCATTTAATATTGCCAGCTGATTAACAATAAAAAAATTTCCTAAGTAGATGGATAGGTATACGTCACTAGACGTCTAAACGCCAGGTGCAGATTTAAATTACACAATACCTATTACTTGGCTATATAAATATAAGTTATTGCTGGCTCTACTGTATTCAACTTTAAATAAAACCGTCCAATACTAAGGTAATATAAGCATTTCAGCCTACAGTTAATTTCAGGAGATCTTAGGTATATTACCAACGACCATTTGCTAAAAGACCTTTGCGTTCCAACATTAAATTAACTGAATAAGTATAGCATAATCATAGAACAATGATATTATGTTATAATAAGGTTGTCTTCTCACGTAGGCTACATCATGTAAGTTTATTTTATTCATTATTAGAAATATTCAGACTGAAGGGCCGTCAAATTTATGGTTTAGCAATTATTGGATACTTTGTAGTTTTTTCGAGGAATTGAAATGTTAAAAATATTATATTTTCCGCATACTTTCGCCGTGTTTAAATGCCACTGCAGTTAGTGTAAGTACCGTGTGTCCGTGTCCGTGTACCTAAGTAATTCATTGATTTTTCAATAATTACTTTTTATGGGCAGGGCTTCAAAATAATATAACCCTAAAAAAAAAAAAAAAATAACGATAATATGCTTTACCGCCAAATCGCTCGGAAACAATAATCAAGTATTCAAGTGTACGTTTTGGAACCACTGAATCTCCTTATCGGTTACCCTGTTGCCCGTTTCCATTAATTTCGCGGCCTATCATTGGTGATAAGCAGAGCACTCATTTTTCGGGATTAGTCTACTCGAGTATGTGATAAGTACATCGCGTCGTCGCGTTTAAATAATAACATTTTTTTTTTTTTTAATTTTAACGTTATTGGTTTTTTTTCTTTATACTTATGACTATTTTATTCTTGAGGCATTATGTTTGTGTGAATTATTTTGAACGTTTTTAACAACAGTATAATTATTACTGTCTCATAACTTCTTTGCAACCACCAAATGATATTGTATTGTGTTTTGACTCTCTGCTGACTTAACTAATGGTAAGGATGCTGGTAGGGTTAGTATCGGTGATTCTCATGGGCACAACCTCCTAAAAAAAATATGTAGCTGTTACCTATCATCATCCACCTAGTTTACGTTACTTGTTTCTGTTATGTATCTTGAGGTCTTGTGGATTTTCATCTCTGAAATTATTTTAATATAATTTCTAAATTTAAAAAATATTTTTAAGTATAGTTTTTTAGCTTACAACTCATCATAATGCAGATACAGATGTAAAGCTACTAAAATAATTTTTTTTTTTTAAATATTTCAATTTCCCGATGATAGTTTGGTATCTGCACAGTTTTATTGCTAAGATGCTGAGTTCTTTAACATTTTATGAATCATTAGTGAGCTAATGTCCCCTTAAACGTAATTTAGTGACTCAAGATTGTTTCATTACCTACATTTTGGTGAATCATTTAATAAATCAATTTTTTTTGTAACCCGGCTTAAGACTCAAATTAATACTAAAGTAATCATTAATTTATTCCAGGAAAATCAAATTAAAATAAAACCCACAACAAGTGCTCTAATAGCTGCAAGAAAAAAGGAATTTCTGGAAACAAATAATATGAAAGGTCGTCAAATGTATGACCATGTGCAAGATGATTTTAAAAATGTGAGTTATTCTAGTACTGTTATACACTAATAATACAATATATTATAATATAATTTTAACTATATTCACTTAAATGCATATGCCATATACACTTAAGTGTATACCTTAGGGCTATGGTGACCGTAGGCCGCATGTAACCTGTAAACAAACTCCATCTAGCTTGCAGACAAAACATTTATTTTTATTGTTATCTTTGATGAAGACTTAAATAAGGGTTTCATTAATTTTCATTTGGTTTTTAGATTTTGCCTTTACTTTCTTTGGTTAAAATGTTTATGCCGTTCAGAACTCTCCTGAATGTCAAAGTGGCTCATCAAAAGCATTAATTAGTGAATCTGCCTTAGGGAATAAAAAACATTTTTTATCACTACATTACATATAATATACGTGTTTAAATATTAAATAAATGTTGTCAGTTATTTTGATAATTTATAATGCAGTTTTGAAAAGTATACAACTGCAAGTGATGGTATTGTGTTAACTAATTGCTTAACAATTTACTTAAGAATTGATGGCACAAAATCAGTTTAATACAATGATTTGAAAAAATCAGTGTAGTTCTAAATGTTTTTATCACGCTAACTAGTTAATAGAAAAATCTCATCTCTAGTGTTAATAATTTTAATTTAAAGAACATTTTAGCAAAATAAAAATATTAATTTAAATTTAAAAAAGTAAAACAATTTTTCCTATAAGCTATAATAGAGGTTTTTCCAAGCATTAACATCTCTAAGAAATACCTTTATAATAATTATCTTGAATATAAAAATTATAAATATAATAATAATTTAAAACGAACTGTTAAAATTTGATGAATTGAAATAAAATGTTCAAAATATGTTGAAAGCGTTCAATTAGCAATTTTTACGTAAAACCAATTTTTGAAAAAATCAACTATATTTTTTTGGTATAACTTAAAAATTAATAACCGTAGACCTTTGAAATTGTTGCCAAATTTTTATATTAGTATTTTAAATGAATGGTATCAATTTCAAAATATTTTGAATCTTTTTATAGCTTTGAAAATTGTTAGAAATATAAACCTAAATATTTTTTAAACTATTCTTGTGAAAAACTTTTTCACTTAGTAAAAAAACTTGGAATTTAATACAAAGGTCATTATACGTTTAATTAATGTAAGTTCAAAAATATAAAAATACATAGGTACAATTATGCATTTAAAGTTAAAATTTTGAAAATGTTGAAACTATTTTTCAGTTAGAAATTCATAAAAGTTTTTCCTTTCATATCTACCATTAAAAATTTTGTCAAAAGACTCCCCACAAAATTTACCTACCATAAAAAGGTTTATGGAAAGTAACATTTGATTTTTATGATATTTTATTTTCATCAGTAAATTAACGAATTCTATCAATTTGTGATATTCTGTTGTAATTAAAAAACAAATAATCCTAGATACTTGAAATTTTCACCAAATGTTGAAATGACCATTTTTCATAAATGGTAATATTTTCAAACAATTTTGACTCTTTTTAAGCTATTTATAGCCATATAAAATTTTTAAAATGTAAATTATTTTTCAGTTGGTAATTCATACATTTTTTTGTTTTCATAGGAAATTTAAATAGAAAATTCCCTAAAGATAATCTGTAGTTGAAAGCTACAATAAAAAAATTATGTATTTCATATTCATTTAAAAATGGTTTGTTTTTTGTTTTATAGCTAAGATTAAAAATCTTAGTAAAAGATTTCACATAAGTTTTTCTATCTATAATTTTTACTATATTTGATATTCAGCGGTAAATTATTTAATTCCCATTAATCGATTTTTGATATTTTGTTGTATTTCTAAAACAAATAATCGTAGACTCTTGAAATGTTCACCAAATATTTATATTACTATATTCCATACATAGTAAAATATTCAAATTATTTTGACTCTTCTTGAGCTGTTTATATCAATAGTAACTTTTTCAAATGTTGTAAATTATTTTTCAGTTAGAAATTCATAAAAGTTTTTCTTTTCATAGCTAACATAAGAAATTTAAATAGAAAATTCCCTAAAGATAATCTGTAGTTGAAAGGTACAATAAAAAAATTATGTTTTTCATATTCATTTAAAAATGGTCTGTTGATTGATCTATTATCACACTTTTTGATAAATAGTGTACCTATCAAACCTATCAAAATGTTCAAATCAATTTGATCAAGATTTCCGGTTATCATTGTGTGAAAAATATTTTACAACCTATGGTTTTTTGATACATTTTTACAATACAAAAAGTAATTTTAAGAATATTCATTATTTCTGTAAGGCATAAAAGTATGCCGACATTTCTGGCAAGATTGTCAAACATAATTATTAAGTATAACACACTAACACACACAAATATGTATATTCTTATTCACACCTGAGTGCCTATAACAAGTTATAAAAATTTATTCAGATGGGGTATTAATAACTACATTTACCATAATAAAAAAGTATTTTATAAATAAAAATCAAATGATTGATTATTATTATAATATTGAATATTAAGGAGGGAGGAAAGTTTGCAGAATAGTCAAATGCCTACCACGATTACGGTGTTCTCACGATTATGCTTTAAACCATTTATTAAAAATTATTTTCATATGCAATTATTACTTGAATTATTCTAATAATCCGTTTATAAATATAATTGTATTAATATTTTTGATTTTTTTTCAAACAATTCTTCTAGATTATTGTTAAAGTGGTAAAGTTCAAATATTTGTATTAAAATTAAAACATACATTTTTCTAAGTTATTATTTAATTAGTATTATTTATTTACAGTGTACAACTAAATTCTATTTTAAGATATATGTATATCACTCAACCATTTATAATATTTAAATATGTTATTTACAGTATTTACACCAAATATAATAAGTTAAAATAAATTACTAAGGTAAATAATATAATATTTTGTTCCTACAGGCTAGAAGTTTTATTGACAAGTTAATTAAAAGTACTGGAGTTATCTATGATGATCAGTTTGCTAACCATTTGTGTGCTTGGGATATTAACTATCCAGAAAATCCTCAACGATATGAATCAATCATTAAAAGGTAAGCTCAACGGAAGAACGTACGTAAAATCTGTTTTTATCTATTATATTTTAAAATTTCAACAGGTGTAATGAGCTAGGATTGATTGAAAGATGTATTAAAATACAATGCCGCAATGCTACTAATGATGAGTTATTAATGAAACATTCACAAAGCATAATAGACATATTAAAATCTACTGATGACACACAATCAGTTGATCTTTTACAAACTCTGTCTTCTAAATTTGATGCAATTTACTTTCATCCGGTAAGCTAACTTTAATTTTGGTGTATATCAAAAAAGAACATAATTATTTATACTAATTATTGTATAATATAATGTTTTGTGATATTATTTTTCATGTAAATATTAATATTGAAAATAATTATATTTATATTTTAGTCAACGTATAAGCAGTCTTTGTTAGCTACAGGTAGTTCTATAGAACTTGTTAAAGCAATTTGTGAAAACAAAATACAAAATGGAATGGCTTTTATCAGGTAAGGAATATTATATTAATATATTAATTATAAGTTGTTAGTTGACTAATTTGTTTTTAAGACCTCCCGGACATCATGCTATGAAATCAGAATTTTGTGGCTATTGTTTTTTCAACAATATAGCTATAACTGCAGAATATGTTCTTCGCCACTATTCGGTTTCTAAAATTTTAATTGTTGATTGGGATGTCCATCATGGACAATCTACACAGCAAATGTTTTATGATGATCCAAGGTAAGATTTAAATTTGCATTACTATTTAAATTTTTATTTCTACTGAATTGGTATTAATTTTTGCCAGAGTATTATATTTTTCTATTCATCGTTATGAACATGGACAGTTTTGGCCCAATTTGCGTGAAAGTGATTGGGATTATACTGGTAATGGTGATGGCCAGGGTTTCAATATAAATGTACCACTTAATGCTACTGGCATGAGAGACACTGATTACCTGGCCATTTTTCATCAAATTTTATTACCAGTCACTTCTGAAGTAAGTTACATTGATATTTCTTTTTTGTTCTTTTATGTCTGATTACAATATTGCTCATTTTAGTTTCAACCAGATCTTATATTAATATCATCTGGTTATGATGCTGCTCTAGGATGTCCAGAGGTAATTACCATAATATTATAATCTAGGTTAAACACTTTTAAGTCTATTGTCTGTATTTAGGGAGAAATGGAAGTTACACCTGCATGCTATGCTCATTTAATTCATTCTCTTATGGGTTTTGCGTGTGGTAGAGTTGCTGTTTTACTTGAGGTATATTTTACTTTTGCTTCAAGCCATTAAAAAATAAATGTACTAACATGGATATTTTAAGGGGGGATATTGTTTGAAATCATTAGCGGAAGGTGCAGCATTAACACTAAAATCATTACTCGGAGATCCATGTCCATTACTCGATATGACTAGCAATCCATGTACTAGGTAAAGTTTTTAAATGTAACTTGTTTTGTTTGAAGACTACATTGAAAATAATAATAATAATAATAATACCTTTTTTATTGTTATTTTAATTTTAGTATTATGCAAACAATACAAAATGTAATTTTTGCACATCAGAAGTACTGGAAATGTTTTCAAGTTGATTTTTTGTTAAGTAATTCGTTCAAAGCAGTATCTATGTATTCATACGATGAGGAACCATTGAGTGTGTTTCCAACTGTTGACTGTTATCCTACTCAAGATATTTCAAAAATAGATGAATTTTCAGTTCTTCAACATTTAATTTCTGGTGAGGATTTATAAGTGTGTTTAATATTTTCATCATATTTAAAATTAAAAATGTATGTTTATAGAGACTCAATTATTAAACATAAATAATAAAGTTTGTGTTTCGTTTGATCTGATTATGGACCAAAAACATGAGAGCAGTGAAAGGTATAACTTGTTGCTTATCTAGTATAGCTTACTTAGTTAAAATGTATTATATTATTAGTATCATTGTTTTATAATTGACTTAAAAGATAAATCTAATAGTATTTTATAATGTTTACCACTCAAAAATGAAATTAACAAATGTTGGCTATTTGTTTTTAGATTAACTAATTTTAATATTTCTTATAACTTGGTTAACCTAACCTATTAGTAGTAGTAATAAAAGTACCATACACAACTGTACATTACTTGTTAAATTATAAAACATTTCAAACATACATTTTTTTTTAATTTATAACATATTTTATACATTTAGTTTACGTAAAATGTAACATGTTTATAAAAAACAAATTATTTAAATAAAATCTACAAATCTAATGACTGCAGTGGCTCATTATTTTTATTTATTGTTTTAGTGGACATCCAGAATGCCCAGGTAGAATTAGTGCAATTTTGAATATGTACAATGAGTTTCAATTGACACATCGGCTTTTAATTTTACCGGTATGAGCATATTTATTATTATTTTTAATAATTGAATATCATTTAATTAAAATATATATATATGTTATTTTATTTTATTTAGTCAAGGGAAGCTGAAGAAAGTGAATTACTCCTTGCTCATTCTAAAGAACATGTAGATGAAATGTCAAACTTACACAAATTGTCGCCGTCAGAATTGAGTGAAAAAGAAAAATGTTATGATTCTGTGTATTTGACTGCAGATACATATAAAGTCTCGACGCTAGCATCTGGGTGTTTGTTGCAAGTATTAACATAAATCAATTATTGTTATTATATAAAGTCTTAGTAATAAAACAATTAACCAAACTAAATTGTTTTACTTACAGGTTGTTGATTCTGTAATGAATAATGAAAGTGCATCGGGTGTAGCTGTAATTCGTCCTCCTGGTCATCACGCAGAACTTGATATAGCTTGTGGTTTCTGTATTTTTAATTCTGTTGCTATTGCTGCAAGCTATGCTTTAAATAAGTATGGTCTCAAAAGGTATGCCAACAAACGTGTTACATAATATTAGTCATAATATTTACCTACTACTATATCTGTATGTTTAATTAGAATTATGATTTTGGACTGGGACATACATTTTGGTAATGGCACAATGAGGGCGTTTAGTTCAGATCCAAGAGTTTTGTATATATCAATACATCGTTACCAGAATGCAAAATTTTTTCCATGCTCTGAAGAAGGCTCACATAAGGTAACAGGTTCAGGGAGTGGAGAAGGATATACCATTAATATTCCATGGAATAAAGTAAGCATTTATATAGCTAAAAAGTTATTTAGTAAATTATTATTTTGATAAACATATGTTGATTAAATATTTGTTATTGTATAGAATGGCATGGGTGATGCTGAATACATCTCAGTCATGCAAAATATAATTTTACCAGTAGCCTATGAATTTTGTCCTGAGCTCGTCTTGGTGTCAGCTGGATTTGATGCTGCAGTTGGAGATCCACTTGGAGGTTAATAAATCATATGTTCATTGTTTAGCATATAATATTCATTATTATACAACATTTTAGTGTATTTAATTATTTATATTAATATCATTAACATATACTCGACTGACAATAGATTTAGTTGAAATCTATAGATGTATTAAACATTTAACTCATATCAATATGATTTTGTTGCGTATTATTTTAGTACATTCTTTATCCCATGTAATAGCCAATGGTTCTTCAATTTAGAGTCTTAATATAAATCTTATAACAGTATTTATATCCCTCTATTTTTCTCCTATTGGTTATTGACATTTATTGGATTTAGATAAATAATATTTTATTAAATTTACTCATGCCTGAAATATAATACATAATTATTCATGTCTACATTTTTCTAGGTTGCAAAGTGACGCCCGAGTGTTATGGACATCTCACACATTTCCTGTCATCTTTAGCCAATGGGAAAGTCATACTTGCCTTAGAAGGAGGCTACAATATAGATGCGGTTGCATATTGTATGACCATGTGCACGAAAGCTTTACTTGGAGATCCTCTACCACCTTTAAACCTGGAATTTCCCATTTGCAAAAACGCTCAGAAGACAATAAAAAGAGTGCTTAATATACAAAAAAATTATTGGTCGTGTTTTAAGTATTTCAATTATGAGAGAACAAGTAAACAATCATTTAGTATTAATGATTAAATGTCCCCGATAGTTATAGTTATAATGTTGATCAATTTAGTTATAATACTTAAGATAATTTTTGTAAATTAAGTGTCATGGTTTTTAAGTATTTATATATATTGTTTATGTATATTATCTACTAGTATTGTATTTTTTTCACATATGTTATTAAACTTTCAATATGCTTACTGAATTCCCTGTTAAATTAAACATTAGTCTCTAAATCCAATAATTATACATTTATAAGCGATATGAAGAGTACTGTTGTACCAAAAACTATTCACTTATAATACGTTGTAACAATGCAAACATTTTGAGGAATAAGAATACAATTTATTTTCTCTTACAAATTCAAAAAATATACTGAAATAGTTAATTGATTATTAATTGTAAAATAAGTAAAATAAATTTCTGAACCATAATCTTTTGAAAATTAATTCTTGTAATTCAATAGGTAAATAATTAATGGTAGATTTATTCAGTTATAAGGAAATAATATCCTTTATTCTATACATATTCACATTATTAATGACAATTGTTTATGGATGATTAATGATGACTCTAACAATCAATTTTAATCCAATTATTTATGTTTATGTCAAAACTTAAAAACAGTTATGTAATTATTTTTTTAATATAATATTTAAATTAAAATAATTCATTTTTATATCACCATTTTTAGAATGTGGTATTTAATGCAATTGTATATTTTTGGATATTTGTTACTAATCTTTAATCTAATTGTTATAGCTTCAAGTTAATGATATACATTGTTTTACCATATTTTGCATGTTTTGACAAATTTTAATATTTATTGCAAATTGAAATGATAATTAAATTATAGACTGTTTTTCAAACCTTATATAAGTGTAAAATAATATTTTGTCAAATAGAAAATTCCAATAATACATTTTGAGCTATAATAATATTGTGAAATAATATGAAGAATAACTGTGAACATATCGGTAAATTAATACGAATCATTTGTAATGGGAAGTGAACTTGTTCATCATCTTGCAATTTCACAAAAATAATTATTTGTTTTTCAATGAATACCAAATTATGTTGTTAAATTTATTTTAAATTATTTTTATACCAAATTTATTTATAAGTATCTAATAAACATTTTAACTGTGTAGATTTTATTCCATTTTTTTCTATACATAATATTTGTTGCATATTTTCACGATTTTTACTGCATATTATGATAGTTTTTAGGGCTTAAAAACCTTGCTGACCATTTGTATGCATTTTAAAATAATGATATTAGTATTACACCACCATACAATATTTATTATTATACATTTTCTTTCCCGACATTTTTATAAATTACAATATGTTTGATAATAAGTATTTTTATATTAAGTATTTACAACTTACCTAATTGAGGATGTATACTTCTTTACCAGTATAGACAATATGTCACTATAGTATATGACATATATGATGTCATATACTATATCATATTCAGAGATTCTATCTAATGTTTTAGGCTATATTATCGTATACAATCTACCGCAGATTGTGAACCTCCAGTAATTTATTTATTTGGCAGCTCCTAATATGCATGTTGTCAAGGTATTAGGAAATAATAAAATATTTAATCTTACATGTTTCTTATGAGGGAGAAAAATCAATAAAAGGACATATTTAAGATGTATTTAACACTTTTCTAAGGAATATTGCATCAATATTTAAAAATAATTGGTGGTTTACAGCAAAACCATTGACAACTAATAATTAATTGGAACACAGATAAGTATAAAATCAATAATCATTAAGAGGCATTATCAGTTGTATAATCATGAACAATTTTAACAACAATAAATTTAAGTTGTTAACGCATTGGGGTAAGGTGCATAAACTGTGCGTGAACTGAGATCTTTGTATATTTAATATGATACATATTTAGATAAGTACGTAATGATAATATTAATTTATATATTTTTGTTTGTTATTTTTTCTTGTTGATTCTGTGCGAAGCGAAAAAATGTATTGTATTTACAATGATGTGTGTTTTTTTTTTTGTCCGTCATCAACATTTGTGGTAGTATAAAATCTCCGATTTTCGAGTTTAGCATCTTTTCTGATAGAAAAGTGAATATAGTTGGTATTTTTGAAGGGTGAGTTTTAGAAACCGTTGAAAAAAACAAAAAAATAAAATTGAAAAAAAAGTGATAAATTGTAAACAAAACCAATTTTTAAATATATTGATTTTATTTTTTTGGACCAGCTCCTCAAAATCAAATAACTGTAGACTTGACATTTTCATCAAATATTTATATATGCATTTTAAAATCACAACATAATTGTTTTTACGTCAAGCAATATACAGCTGTAGCGTTAGTACTATAACTTATTAAATGTAGATTATAATATGTAGTTTATGTGAAAAAAATATCTTTGAATAGCTCATACCTAAATTAAATTGTTTTTTTAGTGAAAACTTATTATTTACTTAATTTGTTTTAATATGTATACAATATACTAATATTATAAAATATAGTTTATTTATTTAATATATATATTATATCACTGTTATAATATAAGACTCACTTGTGTTTAAAAACAATTGGTTATTGTATTTCTTACAGAGAAAGATATAGTATAGGTAAGTGGAAGAAAATAAATATGTTTATATACAATATTTGATATTTCTATGTTTTTATTTTGAATTATAATAATATATACTTTGTAGTTTGTATTTATCGATCAAATATGATGCAGTAGGTATCAGCATATCTTCAGCACTATTTATATGAAATAAAAATGTCTGATGATTATGAAGAGAATAGTAACTTATGGTATAAATTCACTTAAGGCACCCAAATTTTTTTTTATTATTGTACCTGCTTATTACGATGCGTAAATAAATAATATTTTGATAAAGTCAGAAATGTATTAATTTTTTTGTAAATAAGTATCCTAACTTAATTTTTTGTAGGAATAAGATAATTAATTGATTGTGCAAGTTGTGATTTAACCATCATTCTTTACTCGTCAAATTGCGCAAAAAAAAAAAAATCAAAATTTTTTATAGGTGCCACGCGCAAATGTACAATATATTATAATGTGCTGTGTGTATAAACAAAAAAACTTTAAAAAGATATAACTTTCAAAATAATGATTTCCTAAAATTTTGTTTTGCACCACCGTTCTTATCTCAGGAACACTTGTTTCAAAAAAAACATTTTAAAAATGCTGCGTATAGATAAAGTGAATTTATTCCACGCAATGCTCGTTATACAACATAGGTACACGTTTCGTTTTGAATCAGAATAAGAAGTTTTTGATTTGAGATTTTCGACGATTTTAAATTTTGAGGTAATTTTTTTCATAGATTTTTGATGTTTCTGAAACCAAAAATTTGAGTTTTAAGATTTTTTACAATGTGCTTTTTATATACATTATATCATAAATTTTTTTTTTAAATTTGAAATACATTTTAAAAACTATACTATACAGGTACATAAATAAGTTATTTAAACTATGAAAAAAAAATTATGATTATGGAAATAATTTCTTTTCCAGTTTAAAAAAGTCCCAAACGATCAGTTCTATATCCGTAAAACTTTTTTACAATCCTTTTAAATGTATATGATCATTTATACCAAATTCATATTAAAAATTAAAATATTGTATATCAGGTGGGTACGAAAATAATAATTAATGTTCTAAGATAATAGGTACATACGATCATATACTATAAATATTATATAGTACTAGTATAATATTATGATCTAAGACGGTTGGTCGACGGTAAACACGACAGTAGGTATATGTAACCTAAAAATGTCGATAAGAATGTTTTGGGACAAGAGTCACTACGACTTACACAGTTACACATAATTAAACATAATATTATATTATATTTTATATTATTGGTTTATGTCTTATGGCCTATGAACTAAACTAATACTTGTATCAATATCACGGTTGAGCACTCAAGCGTCTTGAACTTGTGTATAGTTAAATCTTTATGCCTATATTAGGTAGGTACACCGTACACTATTGTCTATTACAATAATAACGAATAAGTAATAACACTGTAATCAAATAGGTATCACCCATAACGCACGACTGCGCACAAGACAAGGAAAACGATATTTAGATTTTTGGATTCCATAATTGACAAAATGTACGTAACTTATTTTTATTTTTCAAAGTTATTTTTGTGGACCTATTTCATGCATTTCGTTACAATTAGGACTCGTATAAATAATACATAAATACATTTCATAAAGATTGTGAATAAAATAATATTATATGTGATAGCAGCCAATGATTGGTATAGGTACTTAGGTACCTAAAACTTTTTACTTATTTCGCTTCTTTTTCAATTTTTTGTTCTGTTTTTCTGCAGTAAAAACTCTTATTTTATGTATAATCATTTAAACGTCAAACTAATTGGTTGATTTGTATGTGAGCAAATCATTTTTATCACGGCTGTTTAATTTCGAAAGAATTTAACATCATAGGTTTATCATCTTCAAAAGCTTAACGATTTCAATATTTTTTTTGCAAATCATTGCATAGTGTCATCTCAGGTGTCCAATTCAAAATATTTGGGTGGCCCCGTTGTGATATGAACAGTAGAACGTTATGACGAATTGACGAAGTAGCTTATATTATATTTTGTGGTTTGAGTACTTTCCATAAGATAAGTACTAGATAGTTTTTTTTAAGAACACGTTGCTATAGACATGCTCAATTACTCAAAGTCAAATCAAAATTTCAAAATTTTTATATTTTCTCCTAATTTGAGTAATTAATATAACCTGTCTAGTTCATTTTGGCAATCGGCAACCATTTCAATTTAAAAAAAAAACGGTATTCCAAAAACTATATTTTTTTCAGTATAGGTAGGTAGTATAGTTTTTGTCCACAGTTTTTTTTTCATACTATGTATATCGGTGGCAGAGGGACAAGATGAACTGGATGGGTTAAAACAATATATTTGATTAAATACCAAAATACTTTGTAAAATAAATGTTGTTGTAATTTAAAAAAAAAAAAGGTGGGCAAGTATGTGTCGCTCTGCTGTACAGCAAGTACCTAGCAAGTTACAAGTGGGCCACTGCAATGGATGGTGTTAAATTTGAATTCAATGAAATAATATAATTTTATATGATTCTGTACGATCCTATGATATATTACTATAAGTATATGCTTGATGATATTATTGTAAATAAAGTTATTTATTTATCTATTTACGTTGAACCTTGTTTTCAATTTGCAATCATTAGCTATAAAAGTTGAACATTTTATGAAGTTTTAACCACAAAATTATTATTAAATTTTAAATTTGATACATTTTGTCAAAATTCGAACTTTAAATGCTCATAAAAAAAAATTGTGGCTTTATATTTTTAATATTTTTCAAATGATATTGTGACAATATATCAGGAGTCTTGTATTAAATTTTCAAGCTTTTTGTTCCAAAATCATAAAATTTTATTGATATTCGTAGAAAAAATAACTAAAAAAATTTAAATTTTAAATTGTCCGTAAACAGATCAAAAAAATTTCAAAATGTTATGGTGTATAGAAAATGAGAATATAATCATTCAATGAAATTTCCACAATGCATCTACAGTAATTCGTTTTTGAATTAAAACAAAAGAATAAAATCACTACATGAGAAATAAAGTGAATATCCAATGTTGTAAAAATATTAACTTCAAATGCTCATAAAAATTTAATTTGACTTTCTTGTAGACATTTTTTTTTTTGATAAAAATAGAAAATTTTATGAGGAATCTTGTATTACATTTTAAAATTTAAAATTTAAAAAGAAAAATTTTTATGAATTTCTAACAATTTGCAAATTTTCATCATTTTTACGTATTTTGTTATTATTTAAACTTATAAAAAAAATTGTGACTATGGGTTTTTAATATTTTTAAACTGTCATTGTAACAATATATAAGGATCCTTCTATTAAATTTTCAACCCAACAAATAAAATATAATCGTTATGAAAATAAAACTAAAAATATTGGAAATTGAATATGTCCGTAAACAATTAAAATAAGTCGAAATATTTTGAAAATTTTATCGTGTATAGAAAATGGTAATAAATGACCTCCCCAATGCACCAACTTGATTCACTTTCCCATCGAATAAGAAAATCGAAGCATTTCGACTACTTATCGTGTACACAGACACAAAAAAAAACATTTTATTTCATTTTTTATTATATGTATATATATTGTGCGTATGTACAGATAAATTATACGAATAGAATATTTTGCATGTTTCTAAGTGGTTTTCTGTTTATTTAATTTGTGGTTAACTAAGAAACGAGTTTGTTTTATCGTGCCAAGAATTTAAATATAATATTTTAAATTAGCAAATAGGAATAGGTAACTTGTGGACCGCAACTGGCTCGTAGGTATACCATTTTTTTTCAGTCCCACACAGCAATTTACTATTTCTATTCTTCAATTTTTTATAAAAAAAAAAAATTGTACTATCAAAACTACAGGACTTTTAACTTTTAAAAATTGGTACGAGTTTGAGTTATCCATTCTGGGTATAGATATTTTGATAGCTAATTATAACTATTTGTTTTTTTTTTAAACAATATCACTTATAAATAGTAGAATAGATCGTAATTATCTTTGGTAAATTCAATATCATAATAATTATGGCAATTTATTCATTATTGTGTTACTTATTTTTCAGTTATAATATTAGAAACACATTTTTAAATGTAGAATTTTACTAAACTAAATTTAAATTTATTCAAGAATTTACATCAGTTGTTACTCAACTAGTAAAAATGTATATAAAATATCAAGTGTAGGTACAAAATAATTTGAAAGAAAATGACAAGTAGAAAACCATTTGACCTTTTTTTGCATCTAATTTGTTGACTTTTTGTAGTTCACGCTTAAATTTTTAATTTGACACCTAAAAATATTTAGTTATATTATTTATTCTTACATTATATTCACTACATGAAGTAATAAAGAATACTTTAAAAATGGTCATTCCCATCATACGTAAATTAGTATTGACTATTTAAAAAGTGTTAATAATAATGTAAGCGGGTAATTAGGAGTCGAGTTTTTACATATCGTAAAAAATCAACATACGAAAACATATTAGGTTCTTACCATCAAGTTTTATAATAGGTCGATTCACTCTAATTTTTAAACTAACGGAGGTAAATGTGATCTGCAGAGTGTAAATTTGATATGTTACGCACTTTTAAGATGGAGACAACGCATGCGGGTGTGGCCATCCTCTTAAGTACTTATAGAGAAGAAAAAAGTACCTTTTCCAAGTGTAATAAACTCACTGTATAATGTACATTAACAATAAACATATTAATATTTATTATACTTTGCAATAGGCCACTCATCGTTTTCGATATAATTGTAAATATTTGAAATAGTAATATATTTTGTATTATATACCTATTATATATTTATTGCCTATAGGCTGTAAGTATTATAATTTTGACATTAAACTATGTATTTAAATTTAATTTACCAACGTTTTATAACTCATTTAAAAATTAAAATCAATTAGAAAATACAGATAATATTTTATATTCTTACCTAAAAGTTTGACAATAGGTCATATTATTCACTCTCACAATGAAACTGGTGAACGTAAATTTACCATGTCTTATACATTTATAAGACGGAGGCAACATAATATGCGGGCGAGACATTCTATCGACATAACTCATATTTGAGGTTGTGCGGATGATATATTGGTCAAATGTTTATTATTTAATTAGGAATTAAAAACTGAACATGTACTAGGATTAACGTAGGTCGATCCTAACCTAAACTAACCTATATGTATGTGGGTACCTACATGTTAAATAAAACATATTATTTATTAATTAGGTATAAATAGTTCTGACTTATGGTCTTGTGTTGAAATAATAGGTACAATGTCATTTTTTATAACTTATAGCTACACAGCTTCCTGTACAAAATTGTATGGTGTTCAGCTGTTAAAAAGTTCAATATCGTGTCGTTTTGATAAGTAAAAAATTATTTGTCGAAAGAATGAAAATAGTTCACACATTTTACAACTTGTTAAAATAATTTTGTTTTCAAGCTTATCAGACATCATCGCAGTTATAACTTAGGTATAACAACATATGTTGTCACTAATTTCATAAGTACCTACCTAAATTTTGTTTGATACTTTATACCTACTTAAATTATAAAAGAATAGTTACTATACCTATATATTATAAGATATTGTAAAATTATAGAATATAGGTACTCAACATAAAGCACATTCTATTTTGTTTAAAAAATTTGAGCTGTAAAGCAAACATGATATAAGTAGTTGAAATAATGCTTCGATTTTCTTCAACAGTATATCTTGTTTGATGGGAAAGTCGGAAGTTCGGGAGGTCAAAATTTAAAATTCCCAGTAGTTTTAAAAAATGCAGAGAAAAACAAAACAAAAATTAAGGGAAACGGGAATTTTTTAAGCAAAATCGGTTTTTGGTGTAACTTAAAAAAAACGAACTTAGATACATGACATTTTCCGTCGAATGTTTATATTAGCATTTTTTATACACCATTACATTTTCAAAATAATTTGACTTATTTTGAGCTATTTACGGACATTTTTAGTTTTCAATTTTTTTAGTTTTTTTTCCTATAAATGTCAATTAAATTGTATTCGTTGGGTAAAAAAGCGTAAAACTTTAATACAAGGCTCCTGATATATTGTTACAATATTGAAAAATATGAAAAATACATATAGGCACAATTTTTTATAAGCATTTAAAGTTCTATTTTTGATAACATTTATCAAATTTAAAATTTAAAAATGATTTTATAGCTAAAAAGTTATAAAATGTTCAACTTTTATAGTTAAGGGTTGAAAATATAAAACAAGGTTCCACCTAAGAAAGTTATTCTGTAACCAACAAATCATAAAAATATTAGACACACAGTTTTTATTATAGTTATTTTATGTTCAAATTTGGATGAAATTACATATTTAAACGAAGAAGAACGGTTTTAGTTCTGTGTTATATTTAAAAAATATTATTCGTGCGGTCTTTAAACTTCTAAAGTACATTCTTGAATACAAATAATATTTATTCAACTTACCGGCTGCTGCATTATTATTTATTAGTAATAAATTATAATATAAAATATCCTTGGTTGACAAACCGTCTCTGCTCAGAATCGTTTTTCGCATAAAATTATATATTACCTAAATCATTGAATTCAAATTTAACAGTATCCATTAAAGTGTTTCACTTGTAACCTACTGTACAGCAGAGCAACACCCACTTACCCGCTTTTAATAATATATGTATATATAAGTAAACCAATATCAGTACGATCAACCGAGATCGTTTTCAAGCCCATAAGAACATTTTGCTAACAAAAATGTAAAGGTTATAAATTGTTTTTATATTTTTATAAATATTAAAATATAATATATTAAATATTTTTATTAATATAACATTCTTATATTCCGTCTCAGTAAGACTGGTAGAGGTATTCAAAATAATAATGAATGCAAATTAAAAATATTTTTGATACTATTAATTATTATAATAATTGTGTTGTCCTCGAAGGAGTTATTGGTAATCTCATAGGAGAGTGCGGCGTGTTAACAATACTGCAGGTTCAGATTATAATTATTTGGCACTCACTGAACTGATTTTCAGTTACAGTCGCTTCTCTTAACCGTCGACAGGCGTTACATATAGCTATATATACAAGTATAAAATTGTACATTTATTATTTATACGTATATTCTGCCGCAGCCCAAATAGGTATTGTACATCGTTTTAATATTTCAACAATACATAATAACGATATCGGCTATACCTGTAAAACCTACCGATCAATAATACATAGAGACAATCTATGCGAACGATAAATAGGTACCTTTATGGCTATGTACAATTATATGCAATAATATTATGCACTATGCGTGACGCACTAACGCTACGCACAGACAAGTTGTACTTGTCATGACCCGATGAACGACGGGAGCACTGCGTTGCAATATATTTCACGGACGACGATAATATTAATAGGTAATCATATTTATGCGACTGAAGTAATTTAGTTTTCACTTAATACTTATAACTTAAATCACTAGACTATATTGGTACATTATAATATTATACCTTATTTATTCGTTTCACATATTTTGTGTAGGTAAGTACATTTATATACATATATACACGTTATTTTGATCATTGATCAGTATTATAGAATCCAGAACTAGTGTGGAACATATCAACAGTACAATTTAGTAGGTGCCTATTTCGTTCATGCATAAAAAACTATCAAAATATGCACTTCAATTTTCTAAAATATGCTCTAAATATGCTTTAACAAAATTGTTTACTTTTCAAAAAAAATGATGGTAGAAGAAATAATATTTAAAAGTAGGAGAGAAGGATAATCGAAGAGTCTATACTATACTATAGTAAGTCGTAATCACAACGGGTTTAAATCAATTAGAAAACTAAACTTTGTGCTATAGGAAGACAGTCCACACTAAATAGTTTTGAACTTTTGAAGTTGTATAACATAAAATACCTAATTCCTAAAATTATATCATGAATACTTGGAATTACTGCAGAAAGCTTTCACAAATAAACATGACATTTCTAAGATCCGGTGGCGTATATTCGAGAACATGACAATTGAAAAAAATTATTGACGGGACGCAAATTACATAATATTATTGGCGTGTATTATTTTAAACAGTTTTTTAATTTATATTGGCGACGGTTTTATTACAATTATTCCGTTTTTATGTCGACATAATAAATTGCCAACAATATTATTATTATTACTATATTTTAAAATATACTCAGTTCGAAATGTTTATAAAATATTATACAGTCAAGCCTCGATAATTCGAATTTTTTTTTTGTCCCTAGGAAATTATTTTAATTATTTCGAGTTATGTAATTCAAAAAATACGCATAAGTCGAATTAATTTTTATCTCCTTTGACATTGGATTTATCGGATGACTCGACTGTATTTAAAAAACTTAATATTATATTATAAACATAATTATATATAGTAAAATACAGTTTAATTTTAACTATTATAATTTAAATTTTGAATTCGTTGGGTTGTAATTCAAATTTGTAGATGATCCAGGCGATCCATCATCTTTTTGCTGTAATCTTTTTAAAATCTACAAAACAAAAAAATGTTTTAAATCTATGGGGCTTATATAAGAAAAAAACATTTACTTAACGTGACAATACAATTAATTAACCCATAAGTTACCTACTTCATATCACGAATAAATATGAACCTAACTCGTCAATTTAGAAGTTACTTCTAAAAAAAGTATAACTCGTTATGTTACTATTGGTTAAAAATTACTTAACTTGAATTTTTTAACTCGTTAACACTCAACTTTTTTTACAGCACTAAGGTATATAATATTGTAACACCTAATAATGCAATGTAGCAATACGTTAAATTGTCAACTTTTAAATGGCAACCAAGACCGAAAGTCAATTTATACGAGTTTCGAGTTAGTTTCAACGTTAGATGTTTGATGCGTACCTACCAATGTTATGTTACTATATAATGTTTAAGAATACAAAATACCCATTCCATAGTGTACCTACACATTTACCAACAAGTAATAATAATTATCAGTTACAGTTGCGAACAGTTTTATAGCATATACTGCCGTTGCAGTGCATGCGTATATAGGCATATAACACTATACATGTTACGATGTAATCGGTTTTTGAAGTGAATACATTATTATATAATTTAAAAAACAAATTTTTACACCTCCTGCGGGCTCATCTGGCGGGCTCGAAATCGAAGAATTATTATACGCGACGCGTGCATAGCCGTAGAGGAAGATGGGCGGAGACTTCGTCCGTCACCGGATCGCTACGCGCATACGTATATATATATATAATATCGAGTGCCTGTCGTTTCGTCTGTTGCTATGTGTACATCATACACGCATTATAGATGTGCCTATGCGCTCTACAGCTCTATGACTTGGTACGCGCTGGTGTGTAATATTATGCGCAGCGGTATGTTTTTTTTACGCACCGACTATATATATTGTTCGATTCAAAATTATATTACAGAACGGTCACTGCACGGCGGGGCACGCGGATGTCGGGTAGGGGACCGCAGTGCGGCGAGGGGACGCAGTTAAAACCGGCGTGCTGCGATAGATACGTCTGCAACGCATAGGCATACACACAGTGTTATATTAGCGGTACCTACGGCGCGGGCAATAGACGAATATTTGAACTGCGGTGGGTAGGGAGGCGCGCGCGCGCGCGGAGGGGAAAAAAAACCGTGAAATGTTTTCAAATAATAATAATAATAATAATATATGCTTAGGCCTATATGTAACGTACCTACTACCACGGCCGCCGCGGACATTGTATATATTATTATAATTTTTGTTATTATCGCTCGTGCGACTGTTTCGGGTGGACGTGCGCGGTTCATAGGCCTATTGTAGATGCAACAGGTCTGACAGGCAGTGCAATAGTATTATAATATATTATTTCGTAAAGGTCCCATCCGCCCAATGTTATTATTTTCTTCCTAATAAAATATATATCATAGTCTGCCGTGTGTTGTATTACATTTACCATTATTATTTAATAACGGATAGCGCTAACAAGATATATTACACACGTTTGTAAAGTCAGAAATCATACAAGTAAAATATTCGTGCGGGCGACGACATCATGTCCAACTCTCGTCAGATAGAGGAAAATTTTGAAACACTCAAGGATGTGAGTCGCGCATATTACTTCGTTACATACCTACACATATTTATATTTAAGCCAACTTTGTATACTCGACTACCGGCTAATAAAATATTACCTTAATGATCGTATACTTTATTATTAATTACGCGACTAATCAACTGATGTTAAAAATATATTATATTATTATTTATTATAGCTGTCCACCACCATGAGCAAAGCGATAGAACAACTCGAACAGCAGCAGTCCAAATTGGAAAAGGACAATAAAAGGCTCAACGACACCAACGATATGTTGCTTGAAATTACCAAGAAACAGCGATTGATGGTGCAGGGCTCTTCGGAAAAATCAAGTGGTAAGACAAGAAGTGTCCGAGTACAACAAGACATTTTGTTGAGTTTCGAAGAGTTGCAGTGCAAACTGCAATATGCATACTAATACACCATATATATTGGTTGTATCCAAAGTTTATTTCGTAGGTGGTGGGGGAGATTGAAATAATATGTTAAATTTATGTACAACGACTATACAAGGTATAACATATCGAAAAATAATGCTTATTTTTTGATACATAGAGAGTTTAATCAAATTACATTGTATA
Source organism: Nasonovia ribisnigri (assembly GCA_027563435.1). Lineage (NCBI taxonomy): Eukaryota > Metazoa > Arthropoda > Insecta > Hemiptera > Aphididae > Nasonovia > Nasonovia ribisnigri. The sequence goes on from JANEHU010004345.1 coordinate 202,015, forward strand.
TACAAAAATGAATAAAAGATTCTAATTTAAAAAAAATTTCCTGACAATTTGGCTTGTGGGAAGGGGAGCCCAAATGTCCCTGTACCTATAAGGCATACCTACGATATTATATTATTATTTATTATTATTATAGGCTAAAATGACTTTTTTTTTCAAATAAAAAAATATTTAATGATATATTCTATGACTTGTGTAGACATGTAGTTGTGTAGTAGGTATAATATTATGTTTTAAGAGGATGTCAGCGCACTATCTGTTTTCTTTCTCTGGTCCACGCGTGACATGGACAAATCGCATTTACGTAAAATCATTTTTTCTATGTTTGTAAGCGTAAAGTGATCTTATAGTAAAATCACCCATTACATAAAAAGATAGAAAATAATATTTTTGAATGAATGACATATCGTCCATATCGATTTTATATTTTATTGTACTTTGTTTTGTATTCGACTATCAAAATAAACAAAAAAATGTTGTACGTTTAAATTATATTTAAATTGTTTTGAGACAATATTTAAACAAATCGATATGTCATTCCCTCAAAAATATTATTCTCTATCTTTTTTGTAATTGGTAATTTTACTATAAGATTGCTTAATGCTTACAAACATAGAAAAATTGATTCTGCGTAAATGTGGTTTGTCCATGTCACGCGTGAGACAGAGAGAGAAAACAAATAGTGCGCTGACATCCTCTTAATGTTTATAATATAAATAAACAATTATAAAGATAATTTCAGTATAATTACTATTGACATTTTTATCTGTTTCCATAGATACTACCTATGTATATGTATATAGATAAACTGTGATCTTGTACTCTATGTATTTTATAATTATTTATTATCAGGATTTTTAACGATGTTACATTAAATAGAAACACTTTATAAACAATTCAGTTATTTAAGTAAAACAAATTTAAAATGTTCTGACATTTTTTCAAAACGCAACAATCATAAGTTTAGAAAATTTAGTTTGCATGTGTATAATGCAAAAAAGCTATTTTTACCAAATTTAAATATTGTTAATTTAATCTAATTACCACTTAATCGTATCTTAATTAGAAGTATAACTAAAATACTGTTTCATTAATAGACTTAAAAATGTATAACAGGCAGTTATGTTAATATATTTAAATATAAATAAATATATACGAATATATTATGCTTAAACAAATGTATTACTCAATTGTATGTTTTTTCCTCCTAAATTTGTTATTAATAATTTGACATTTTAGGTACTACATCTTCAGAAGATATTACAAACAAATACAGTGGATCACTTTACAAAAAACTTGCTGATCTTGAAAAACAACTTTTGCAAAATCAAACAGCATTCATAGACGACTTCAATTTTGATAAAGCGAGTTAACCATTATTACAATATTACAACCAATTCAATTTTTATATTAATAATCTATATCCATTTTTAGAAAGACGGTAAACAAATGTTTAAATTGAAAGTCCAAATTCACTCATTACAGCAGGAAAACAAATCATTGAAAGACCAGCTTTCAGATTTTCAAAATTTGCCTGATCAGGTACCTATATATCAATTTATTCATTTTATGTATCAGTATGACTTCAAACTTGAACGTAGTATTACTATTGTTTGACAGTTTGATGTGAATCAAATACACAAAATATTTGAACTTAAGTACAAGACTAATTAATATGTTTAAATAGATTATGGCTGAAATTCGATCTAAAAACTTGAAGAATGCTAATAGTCAGATTGCTAATAATAAACAACAAGGAAATAGTGCAATGAGCGCCTCTCCTACTACCACTGGCTCACTCGATAAAGATGATTTGCAACCACTTCAGGTAAATGTAATCGACAGTGATGTAGACAAATTGAAGGATAAGTAAAGGAAAAAGTGTTCAAAATATGATTAGAATAGTTTTATATTAAGTTATGTATTTATTTCATTTTTTGTCATTAGAATGCTTATAAAAATTAAATGTATTTTTTATACTAAGTTACAAAATATTATTCATCTACATTGATCATTTTTGCTATTTCTTCATCCATAAGTTATAAGATATATATTTACTTAATTTAAGTAGTCAAGTAGACTGTTAGTACCTAGGTAAACAAGTTGTACTTTTTTTTTAAACTTTTTTTATCATGTATGTTTGAATATATTAAATGTATTTTAATAACTATTTGTATCAAACAAACATTAAAATATGTATTTATATTTGAAAAAATCAATGAAATATAATACAATTAAGTCTTATAAAATGATCAATATTATTTATCATATAATAAGAGGGATTTCTGGGATTCTTAAAAACAATACCTGTGTAAAAACTATTGTAAATTATAATTGAATAGGGAATTTTAAAAAGGGCACATCTCAAATTTTTTTCAAAAAACATTTTTCCATGTTCTTTTCATTTCAAGATAACCCGATATTTTATGAGCGAAAAGGGCCTTATTTGTTTCAATTTTAAATCACTATAGTCCTCGTACAAATTTCAAAGAGGACTCATCTTGGAAAACTTAATCATTTACTTTTCCAATCAAATTTCAATCCAAGAACATTATATTACACGGGCATAACATAAGTCTGTAATTTTAGAAAAAAAATTGCTAATATTTAAAAGTAAATCTGTTTTGTGTGTTTCTTCAAAAATTTAAATTTTTAGATAGAGCCTTTTTCAAAATTCCCAATTCAATTATAATAATAAAATTATTATAAGATAGACTAATATAGATGAATAAGACTAAATTAAATGAATGAATACAAACAACTGAAAAAATTGTAAGGGGTTACCAAGAACCACCGCCTCGTGGTGGCTCTTATATAATTTTAAATTTAAAATAACTAATTAAGAGTACAAGTACACATAGCATAATAGTACATTTTGAATTTCATTTAACACTGTAATGTTTAATTTTATTGTGAATTGACTTATTACCAAATTTAGAAGTAAGAATATTATATAGTTCAATGCTCTTAATTTTTTTTTTTACGATAGCAACCTAATTTAGATCCATAAAAATGGTGACACACTTCAAATAACTAATAGATTTATTTTTGAAAAAGCAACGATTATAAATATGTTTATAAATTGAGAATAAGACTATCATCAAAATCTTTTTTGCCATCATGCCATAATGCCATATATATTTTATACTTTGAGTGTTCAAATACGTGTCTCCAATATAAATAAACAATTTATTTGGTGACAAACCACCATTAACCTAAACAATGACATTGTTTTTTTTATATTTTAATTTTAAAGCAAGTTATTAACATACTCATTTAAAATACTTATAACTCACTTTAAAATAAAAATATAAAAAACCAATGTCATTGACTAGATAACATTCTTATTTCTAAACTTGGTAATAGGTAAATTCACTCTAAAATTAAACATAACAGAGTTGAATAAATTATTCAGAAAGTAAAATTTTCTGTTATTTAAGACGGACACAACACATGCGGGTTAGCCATGGCGTTATTTTAACATCTATCAATGTTATATTATATCAAAAAATTTAGTATTGAGTATGTTTATAAGCTTAATAATATTTTTATCAAGTCAGCAAAATCATTTGTTGACTTAGGCAATACTTTTGATTGTGAACTGTGTTTCAGTCATATTGAAAAAAATACAAACAAAGCTTTTTTAAATCTAGTTTTCATTATGCGTGCTTGTTCAAATTTTAATAATTACGATGCTCTAAGAAATGTTGTACTATGCATTTGTCAGATCTCATTTAGAATATTATGCTCCTGATTAATTACCGTTATAAAATTATGTTATGCTGTTTATTTTGTTATATTTTATGGAAAGTGAATTTTAATATAATTTGTACTAGCTATGGTTTTATTGTGAATTATTATACCACACATTTTATTCATATGAAGATTATTTTGTAAATATAATAATTTTTCTGTCAATAAAGAATTGCTATAATATATATATATATATATATAACACATATTATAACAATTCTTTCTTTTTATACGTCATATTATGCTTAATAGTTAATATAATGTATACTTATATATTATATACTATAATATATCGTTAACAAAGTACATAATAATTTCATAAATTTTACATAATTTACAAATTGACAAAAAAAAAAGACTAAAGGAGAAGATATATCTTTCTAATCTCCCCCATAAATATGCCACTGCAGTTAGCTATTTTAAATTGTAATAAAACTAAACATTAAATGTAGAAAATCAGTGTTGCACTCATTGTGCCTGTTGGTTTATGGGTAATCAATTAAAAACATTTTTCGTATAATTTGTTAAAAAAAGGTTTTTTTAGTTAGAGTAAATATTAGTTTTCTCCCTCAGACCCATACGCATCATATATAACACCATAAAATTGAACCTCACAATTTTTGAGTTATATTGAGTAAAATCACCTATTAGAAAAAAATATAGAAGATAATATTTGAGAGTGAAATATTGATTTTATATTTGACTTTATATTCAAGTTTAAATAAAAAAATATTATTTTCAATGGACATTTAATTGTTTTACAGCTATATTTACACAAATCTATATGACATACCCTCAAAAATATTATTCTCTATAATTTTTGAAATGGATGATTTTACTCTTAGATCACTCAAAACATAAATAAATAAAATAATTTTCACATGAACGTGTATTTTATGTTGCTATTGGGCGAAAGCGAGAAAACAGTGTGCTCACATTCTTTTAATGTATAACAATGAAGAATGATGGTAAAATCTTATCATATAACAAAATCATGAAAATCAATTATCATTTATTGAGTATTGTATAGTATAAATGTACGTAAAAAAATATAACTGGGTAATACTAACAAAATTTAGTTATCTTAAAAATTAATAATACATTAAAAAAGTGGTTCACATGTTAATTTTAACACAATAATATGGAATAATTTAATATTATAGCATGAACTTTAAACTTTAAAATAATATTAAAATATTTAATACTGAATAGTTTTAACATAATTATTGTTTCTTGAAAAAGTAATACAATAATAATAGTTTAATCATAAACCTCAATAAAAGTGAATATTAAATCGTAAAATTATTATGTTTATGTGAATCAGAGTATTTAACTATTAATTATTATATAATATGCTTTTATGTACTAACACAATAAAATTATTTTTTACTATCAAGTATTTTTCATTAATTAATATAACTATAAAATATTTAGACACAATAAAATTTACTATTTGCGATTGGTTAATAACTAACACTGTAAAATAAATTTTCTTTTAAATTAATTAAATTATTTCCATGCACTAAACAATTTTTTATTTAATTCTAAATAAATAGAAAAACATAATTTAATAGAATCAGATCATAATTGTCTAACTTGTAGACTTATTGAACACAAATTGTACATTATTATTTTAGCACACATTGGAATATTTATAATTTGATAACATATATGTAATCGTAAAAAAATTAATTGTTATGACATATGAAAATTGGATGACAATTATTGTTAATTCAAAAAATGTCTTGTTAAAAAATCAGTCTTCAATATGTATTGGTTTTTGAAGTTATGATGAGATACATAATAATTAAAAATATTTAATACTTGTATAAATCGGACGAATCAAAAATATAACATGGTTAAAAAATAAAACTATAGTTTAAACACGTCATGATAAAAGTTATAAAATAAAACTAATGAAATAATATAATTAAAACCAAGTTTTTATCGTCGATATGTGCATTGTTTGACGTGTATAAGACAAATAATTTATACTTCATTGGTGCACCAATGATGTAATTAGAGATTTGTAATTTTAAGACTTTTATCCAGCAAACCTATGTAAGTATTCAATAATTCCAAAAAAAGAATTTTTGTTACACCATCGTTGTAGAGAATAAACAATATGTCTAACTATCAATTAAAGCAAATAATCTTATAACATTGTTTAAAAAAAAATTTGGTACTTAAAAATATAAAAATATGTAGAAGCTATGTTAATCCATCATCAATTCAAAATGCACAGATCCTCTGTTGATACCATTTTTTTTATGAACAATATTTTTTGCCCATGCTTTGCACAAAACATTGATTACTATACTTTCTAGATTCAAGAAAACAAAAAAATATTAAAAACAATAAATATAATATTGTCTTATAATATACAAAAATACAAAATAAATACACTCACTTGCAGGACTTTTGAAATGAATTGCAACCAAAGGGCTTAGATATCCTTCAGAGTTTTCGAACGGGAAGAAGTAACCAGGAAATCCAGGAATGGGCCAATATGCCATTGGCCCAATGAGTTCTTTGTCAGACACAGTTTCTCCTTCACATGATACCCACACAGTTCTCAACTGAAAACAAATTAGAAGGGATATTTATGTAACAATTTTTATTTTATTTTATTATAAAAAACCCCATACTAAATATATTTTGTAATAAGACAAGATCTTTGTTATCTACGGATATTTTAAATATACATTAAAAATACTAACCTCTTCTGGATTGGTTATTTTTTTGATGTGGTCTTTCAAACCTTTTGGCATATCATGTGGTAGGTCATTTGGATTATCATAAAATATAGGATTCCATCCATAAATCTAAAAAGTAAGATTTTAAAATTTTGTTGATTATTTAACTTAAACTGTTAAATTCCATTGGTGTAAAAAAGAATAACTTTTTCATTTGAAGCAAAATTACAATCAATTGTTAAATTGTTCTATAGCTTTGAGTAATAAGATAATTAACTTGAAATAATTATTATCTATATATATAAACCTATACTTATTCATCACTACACCTCAAAAACTTCAAGGTGTACGAATTTGAAATTTGAAATAGTATATATTGTACTATATAGGATTTGCTACAAAAGAAAACAGCACACAGGGGAAGCCGGGGAAAATACAATTTATCAACTCTCTTAGATCCTATTATTAAAATAATAATTATTCATTCAAATTAAACAATAATTATCATTCATAGCCATGTGCTGGTATACCCACATGATTATGTAATACTATATTTTTTTTATTAATAGCTAAATAAAAATAAATATAATGCACAAAACAGCAGATACAAATTCACAATTGTGAAAAAGTTTTTTTTATAATAAATCTAACATCATAACTTAAATATTTTAATTATTTGATTTATATATTGAAATTTAAATACCTCACAGACAGCAGTCGGTAGTCTAAAAATATTATTATAATGATAATAATTAATGAGAAAATATTGAGAATTTGAGATGTTTAACCAAAGATAATTGAAACATAAAAAAATAAAGAATTTTTACTTAAACCAGCTTTATGTTAATAATAAGTTCTAAACATTATTTGAACAGTATATTTTCTCTTAAAACTTTTGGATCTCTTACTTTATTTAATTTAAGAAAAATACAAGGTCCTTGACGATGAAAATTGAACCGATTTTCTTCTGTGCAAGAATTGAATGCTTTTACATCAATATCACAGACCTTTCCTTTTCCAGGAGGTTTATCGTAATTGCAAGTTGCAATATTTTGACCTCTTCCTGGTGTCAAACCTGGTTTTTTGTACACTAAATCATTTGAAAATAAAAATAAAATCAATAAAATGAACATGATTTTTACTTAAAATAATTTTACCATCTAAAAATTTGACGAGTCTTTCTGTCCACACTGAATAATCTTGAACAGATTTACTATTTATATGAATTAAAGTGCTATGAGTTTCATTAGACATAGGTCTAAATCCCAAACCTATAGAAAACATACAGAACACAATATTAATATTTACTATTTATCTGAAAGAATTTAGATTGAAAGTACCTGGATTTGTTCCAATTAGTGAATGTTCAAGTTGTCTAGTCGGAGTACGTGGATCAAGAGTTTGGAAGAAAAACCACAAAACTACTCCAAACATGGCGACAAGCGTTAAATAAAACGCTGTATAAAATAATCCAATTTTAGCTGAAATGTTAAAAGACAACAATTAGAATTATATTTTACTTAACTCTAATTATATTAGAAGGAGCCTAACCAAACCAATATTATAGCTATTAAGCAAAAGCTTATTGCTTAATGCTTTGTGTTTTGTTATTGACTGTAAAATTATAATTTATAATTTCACTATAAGAAAATATTATTACTTATTAGTACAACCTATTTACCAATAAAATGGTTATCAATAGGGCTTGAAAGTTATAGGAGTTGCATAATATTATTCTATACTTATGCTTTCAATTTATAACAGACCAAGCTTGAAATCTGAGCTATACAAGTATACAACGGTGAGTTTTAAAATAGAAAATTTTAAATGCATATTTTGGCAATTTTAGGGAAAAAGTGAGGCATATTTCTTAATTTTCATACGCATATTACGCATGATTAATATTTTGTTTGAAAAAAAATTGGTTTTTTTTTCATATGTAAATTAATATGTAATTTAATAATAATAATAATGAATATATAAAACATATTGTTATTTAATGTAGGTATTTATTGTTATCGGCACAGACTGCAGTTGACTAGTAAATTAATGACAATGTTGTGATACACATTAAATCTCTACAACGTTAATATTCCGATTTACTATCTTTTCAAATATATTTTTAATTAATTGTTTTTATCAGATCAATAAAATATTAAATGGCAAACAGTTTCCCCCCCATATTTTAATTATTAAAAGATAATCAAATTATTGAGGGGACCGAATACGTCATTCATTTTATTTTCTTCTGATTATAGAGGTTCTCTCAGGGGACCAAGCGTTTAGTTTGATTTATGAAGTATTTCAAATTATCGGTTGATAGCTGTAGCTCTGTAGAGTTTTCAGTGTAAATTGTGTGGTGGTCCAATTTTCACTAAAAAGAGAACTAACTCGACTGAACAGCAATTTGATTTTTGAACATATCATGTTTTTAGAATGCACATAAACAAATTGTTGATTAGTATTATTTGTTTCAGTAATAAATAGAATTTTTTTTGTTGTACTTATTTAAAGATTATTTGAAATACTTTTAAAAAGTATTTGAGTAGTGTAATTTAATACTTTTTTAAAGCATTTTTCACAAAACTAATAATGTGCGATGTAACTCATTTAGGTACCTATAGTTAAATGTATGTTAGAGACTATTAGTTGTCAATACCTTAGATTAGATTTTGTTGATAAGGTAGGTACAATAATTGCTAATAACTATTATCTTTTAAGTTATAATATTGCTGCAATAAAAGTAATGACCATTTTTCATAGGTATATTGTAATTATTTAATATTGCTTAACATGGTTTTTGCTTTGCTTAGGAATACCCAAAATCAAAATGTAGTTCTTAAAATTGCGCATTTTCATCTTCTTACTATACTAATTTTGGGTGGTTAGAGTATAGTATCAAAAAAAATGGTGTATTTTGTTATGCTTGCCGCATATTTGCTAACAATTTTAGTTATACTGAAGATACATTTATCAAAACTGGGTTTCATAATTGGAAAAAAGCAAGTTTTTCTAATTACTATTCATATATTAGTATATTACTCAGTTATTATGTGACATATATTACAATTGTTTAATTTTTTTAAATTAAAATAATTTACAGTTATCTTCAAAACTAAAGTCTCATATTGGTACTAAAATACATATTCTAAGCACTACAAGGTTCTCTGATTATGTATCCAGTAAGAAGTCAGGGCCTGTTTTATCAAAACTGTGTACAGCTAATAAAATGTTAATAGAAAAAAATAGAAAATATGTATCTCACTTAAAAGATAATAGTTTTATACCAGAGCAAACAAATGTATTTAGAGGTCATGAAGAAATATCTAAATCAATAAATAAAGGTTATACGTTTGAATATTTCTCACTTTTAAATGAAATTACCTGAAAAAATTATTTATTTAAAATTAAAATATTATATTTACTCAATTTATTTTTTTAATCTACTTACAACATTTTAAAGAAATGTGTGAACTATTTGCCAAGCACCTTCCAAATTTTAATGAAATACATAAACGAAAAATAAACTTAACTAGTTGGCAAATTCAAGAAGATAAAATTGAAATTTGTGCAAATTTAATAAATAAAGAAATTTTCTGGAAATATTTAAACAGATAGTGGAAACAGGGTTTTTCGCAATATTGTATGATGCAACTTTATGTTATGGTACTTGTTGAACAGTTTGTATAATTTATCAATATATGAATATATTTTGTTTAAACTTAAATGTTTCAAAAAAGAACAGCTTTCAATATGCATAGATATACAGTTAAATTTAAAGTTTTTGAACGCTTTTTGGGATTTGTAAATGTATCAACTGGGCAAGATGCTAATTAAATAGTTTCAGACGTATTTAATTTTTTTGAAAAGCATAAAGTTCATATGAATGCTGTTAAGATTATTGCTCAGTCATATGACGGTGCAAGTGTTATGTCTGGTCATCTTAATGGAGTCCAATTAAAAATTAAAGACTTTTATCCTTGTGCAATTTACACTCACTGCATGGCACACCAACTAAACTTGGTTGTTGTTGATATGTGCAAAAATATTAATATACCTACTACTTAAATTTATAAATAATATTAATTTTAAACAACATACATCGACATTGTTTTTTAGAGGGCTCATGCAATATTTAACGTACTTGAAGCTGTATATGTCCATTTTTTAAGACTTTTAAAAAAATTCTAAGTCATGTGATGTACAATCTAAATTAGGCTAAAAAAGGCAATATGTTGAGGGTGTGTGATACTAGCGGAGTTTGTCGTTTGCGCATCATTAGTACTACAGGTAATAAATTTGGTTGGTCGTTTGCGCATCGCGCATTTTAACAATATAAAGGTACCTAACCTACCTACTATAATAGCAGAGGTCGCCGACAGGTTATTAATAATAATAATAATAATAATAATAATAATAATAATATACGTAATTTATAAAAATATATCAATATTATGATAGTATACGTCCAAAAATTATATCTTTTTTTTATTTTTGTAAAGCGGAATATAACTGAATATGAATATTGACGATTATTTTTGTATACATTTATAGTTTTGTAATATTATTGATAACATACGTAATTTATAAAAATTATAATGCAATATAATTGTATTGTTATAGAAAAACACTTAAACACCCTATGTCTTTTTTAACAATAGCGATGCGCAAACGGCCTATAAAAAAGGTAATTCATAACAATAGGTATAGGAAATCACCCTATACCTTTTTTAACAATAGCGATGCGCAAACGGCCTATAAAAAAGGTAATTCGTAACAATAGCGATGCGCAAACGTCCTACGCCCGATACTAGATGGGTTTGCAGGTACAAAAATTGTGAGGCTGTATTAAAAAATTTTAATGCAATTGTTGAATACCTCAAAAATGAAATTAATGAACAATCAAATAAAGATATTGCTCAAGCTATTGGTAATAAACGAATAAAATAATAACAAATAACTAATGTTCAGTTCAGTAATTTTAAACTAATTTTCATTTTTCAGGCGCATATAATTAATTAAGTTCTATACAAAAATATGAATTCATTATTTTTCTTATTATTCTTAAAAATGTATTGAGTATAAATGTATAATGGACATATTAATTAATAGTTTACAAAGTAAAACGGCAACACTTGGTAAATCTAAAATTATTATTGAGTCCGTTATAAAAAAAATTGAAACATCAAGAACAGATGAGGAATTCCATAATGTTTGGAAAAAAATAGTTAAATTTGCTGATGAAAATAATATTAACTTACAAATTTCAACTATGGGTAATTATATTTTTATATGAAGCAATGTGTTTTTTAAAGAAATTTTATTTATATTGATAATAGGATTCGAACATCAAAGAAGGGAAACTCAACATTTTTATGATTATGTGATGCTTGCAGCTACTGGAGCAGAAAATGAAGTAGTAGATTCAAACACTACAGTGGAAATATACTGGCGAAGAGTAGCCTACATGCCTGTAATTGATTCTGTTATTAGCAACCTTAAGTATAGTATAGTTTACTCATGGCAAGCTTAGTTTTATTAAAATGGATTTTGTTGGAAGTTCATATTTTATAAATCATTACAAGGTTAATATTATATTTTTATCTAAATTAATTTATTGTAATATTTAATATTAAATTTTTTTAGGATGTTTTAATAATAACAAGTAAAAATAACAATTCATGCTTTAAAATCAGAAATGATTGTAGGAAGTAACTGCATGAAAACTATCAAACTGGATTTTGATATCAATGGTGTTAGTAAAGTGATCAAAAATCATGTTTATCCCAATCTGTATAAGTTGTTACAAGTAGCAATAAGTATTCCCATAAGCTCAGTCACGTACAAAAGATCGTTTTCTTCTATGAGGCGTATCAAAAATTGGTTATGAACTGGTACGAATTTGTATACATGTGTTATTATTGTGAACCACGGTAGATTTGTTTGCTGGGGAGGGGTAGGGGATCTTGAGGGCTAGCCTAGCTAAAATTTAAACAGAACCTATAATATTGAGTATTGATACATTTTGTCTGTATCTAAATTAGTAGATGGTGGGGGTGTGGGGGTTTGTGTTGTCTTACTCTAGTTGCGACTATGTGGTAGGACAATAGTACATTTGAACCCACTGAACGCGTACGCCATCGAACGTATCAATGTCATCCTATCGAACGTATCACAACCAAAAGACTTAAAAGAGAAGAAGAAACTACTCTTACCCCAGCTGGACGGCGTGCGACCAAATATTTCTCCGGTGTCTTTGTCGTAGGCGTACATCACGAATCTCTTGGAAAGCGGCAACTTGCGTTTGTCCATGTCTAAACCGATAAACGTCGTCTTGCTGCTGTAGTTCATTTTCGTATCGTCGATAAGCGGACCGAAATACCAAACTAACCGAAAAAAGCCTAATGAATTACTTACGGGAAAAAATGTCTACCAACGAACAGACGGCAGGTAAAAAGTGAACACTAAACGACGAAAAATTCTAATGACAATTTGAATTTGTATTATTCGCTTGGAAACGAACGCTCGTTCAGACTTCAGCGGAAACACACTTGCTGACCCGCCCAAAATCTTATTGTCCCCGAATACCGCACCAATTAACGATAAATGATAATAACAACAACAACAACAACAACAACTGTATAATTATTATCGTTATTATCGTCTTTGGAGGTGCGGCCGGCAGTGGCTATTGGTGCTACACGTCACTACGTCACCGTGCAAAAAGTTTACGATATCGCTAGCATTGCTTTAGGAAAAGAATTCACCGGGAATTAAAGTCCGGTAAAAAAATGTCAATTTTAAAAATGGCGATAATTGGTGAACACTTTTATGATGTACAATAATGACATACTCGACAACTACCTACTGTACGGCAGAGCGGTACCCACTTGTCCGGTTTTTTATTATTTGAAGTTCTATGGTTTAGTTGACACCCGCAAACATTTTGTAACATAGTAGGTAATATCTGTGCGAATATTAAAAGTTAAAACCCATGACGATTGCGTGGCTATACGTTAGTATCAATTAATATTCTGTAAAGAGATAGAGCTACTGCCATTGCGCCGCTGTCGAGACACAGTGAGCAGCCCAATCACAATTACGAGAAAAGCTGTGTCGAAGACACTTCACAGTAGTCGTAGTGGATATCACGAACATCGAACATGACTTGTGACGTCATTTCAGATTTTGTTAGACTGGGGCAATCATTCACTGATTTTCCTACTTCTTATGATTTTTAAATGTGCCGACTTAAGGTTATTGTACATGTTTGACTGGGGCAAATGCCCCAATTGTCCCCCCCCCATAAATGACGCCACTGCCTGTGTGTACTGTGTGCACACGGCTGGCGGCGACGCACAGTTGCACAAAGCTCTACACGGATTGTAAAAAAACACCGAACTGTCGTGATTTACATTTTGAAATTTGAATACTGCTTAACTTGTTATCCATATTTACAATTTACATCAAACACTTTCGTTTGATAAGTAACCGAGTCCGACGGTTTAAGCAACGCTTAAAAATAGTCAATAATATTAATACTATTTTTTCTTTACAGTTGTGCATGATTTACACACTAGTTTACACTGCAAGAATTATAAAGAAGTATGGTAATATTGTTTGTATAGGACTTTAAGAATAGGAAATAAGGTTAGGTTAAATAGAAAAGAACCTAATGGAAAAAATCTATAAATTGTAAATTGTTTAACTTTATTATGTTTTCATAGGCACCCGTAGAAATTTTTATGGGGGGGGGCAATGTTAGGATTTGAGGAGAAATATTATAATTTTACTAGGTACAACAACCTTGCCAAAAATGGCAAAGGCCCCAGTTTGCCCCCCCCCCTCTGGGCGCCCATGTATGTTTAAAAAAGTACTTATAACTTGTGATATAATAGAGCAAAATAACTTTATTAGGTACCGACTGGAAATGCCTATGTATAACCTTTTCACTCATTATGTTTAAGTATTTTGTGTTATTATTTAAAATATAATCTGTTAGACGAGTTACCAACATGTTGATTGTTAATGTTACAAAATTGTGCCACAGACTTTGTGGTAAATTCAATTACTTACAAAAGTTTAACCGTACAATTTCGAAGTAATACAATTTAGTAGCAGTAGCTGATAGTCGTAGCACTGGTATTATCCCGCTATAACCAAAGATAATTTTTGATTAGAAACTTATTATCATTATATTGTACGCTCACAGCTGAATATCACAATATTGTCAATTATATTATATTGTTCTCGTTTGATAAATCGAATATTATTTATTATTTCGTCCCGTTCGTAGGATACCTCGTCCGTCGACGAAGCCGCTGGTCGATAGACTGCAGACGTTTTGTAAAATTTCTGACAAACACAATTCGACGACATGATGAGCTCAAGTGGTGCGGTCGAAAGCGACGTCGGTAGTGCGACGCCAATGGAAACGGATGACGAAATTGATCAACTTGTGGTATGTGTTGCTGTTGATGGATTGTGTTCGATGGTTTTCATATTACATTTACTGCCAATGGTGATTTTATGCTTCGTACGTTTTAGGCTCAAACTACCGATGTTGATATGACGCCAATGGAAATCGCGCCCCTCATCAATCCACCAGTTTCGGAAGTTACTCAAATTCTAAGCTCAACGACGCCATCAGTAGGAGCGCTTACCAACAAACTGTCCCCGACAGCAGTGGCTCTCAGTAACAAACCGTTCACGACAGCTGTAACTCACAGCAATCTACTGGTACCGCAAGTCACACCTCTCATCAGTTCAACTATATCAACAATTGCTCCACTCATCAATCAGCCCTTGTCTCCGATCGTACATGGAAACCAAACGACAGAGTCTACAGTCACTTCTCTTAATAGCACTCCTGTGTCGACAATGTCTGTGCTCAATAACCCTTCTGTAATGACCTCCAACCAGCAAAATATCCTAATGCAACATCTCCAATTCCAACAATTGCAACAACTGCAACAGCAACAGCAACAACTGCAACAGCAACAACTCCAACAGCAGCAACAACTCCAACAGCAGCAACAACTTCAACAGAAGCAACAATTACCGACACAACAGCAACAGCTCCAACAAATGCAACAGAAACAACTATTAATACAACAGCAACAAATAAAACATCACCAACAGCAACAAATAAATCAGCTACCGCAACCACAATTACTACAGCAGCTGCAACAAGTAAGAATTCTGTTTTATCGAACTAAAAATTCTAATGTTTCTAATACCATAGCCTTCTGGGGCGTTGGCTTAGTTGCACACGCAATTAAACATAATGTATTATACATTTATACTAACTAATTGTCATTATCCTTATATTGTTAAATTTAATTACACAAGACTACCACTTTAGTCAGTAGCATAGCCAGGATTTTTTTGGGGGAGAGGGCTAACAATTTATAAATTGACATTATAGACTAATAGACAAGAAGGTAAAGCAGATTTTGAGGAAATTATCATTTTATTTTTGAATCTCCAATATAGAAGAAAGTTACAAATGTATCTAGATTATTATTATTAAGATCAGAAAATATAACATAATGATAGACATTACTTTTTTTTTAGCTTATATTTTATTTTTCTAATATATTATAGTATAATATACTGTATTCACTCAATTATTTCAATGTAATATGTACAGTACAATTTTTTTCAATAAGAAAAATATATTATCGCTTATAAAAAAATCTTTGTATTACCTAAATGTTGTTTTACTTATACTTTGTTTTATGAAAACTCTAATTTATATTTTTGACATCAATTATTTTCCTAGATATTTAAGAGTTAACCAATAGATGAAAATATGAAATATTGAAACAAATACAGTTTAGCCCCTAAGAGATTTTAGTGAATTTTTTCTTCAAAATGTGTAGTAATGTAGTTTTGCATGTTTGTTATGATAGTTCAAAAAAGTAGGTCAATTTTTTTTTTTGAAGTTATGGTCAAAAACTTCAAAACTTCAAAATCATCTTATAAGTTTAAATCACCAAAATATAAAATGTTTACTTTTTAAATAAATTAAAAACACGTGATTGTAATAGCCTGCAAATTAGTGAGGGTAGTAAGTAGGTATTGATACTTATAAGATGTTCTAAAAATAAAGTTTCAACTACTATAATATAATAGTCTATAAATTCAAAATAGTCTCATTATAAATTCTACATTTTTACAGTATACAGTTCACAGTTAGGCAAATGATTTATTTATTATTATATATTATTTGTGTACAGCAACCACAGCAACATCAACAGCTACAACAACAACCAGTGCAGCAACAACCTCAACAACTTCAGCAAACACAACAGCATCAACACTTGCAGCAACAACAACAACTTCCGTTACAACAGATGCAACAATTACCAACACAACAGCAGCAACAACAACAACAACAACAACAACAACAAGTAGTACAGCAGCAGCAACAAGCACTACAACAGCAACAACAAGGAGTACAGCCACAACAACAAGTCGTACAGCAGCAACAGCAATCAGTACAGCAGCCACAACAAAAAATGGCACAGGAGCAACAATTACCATCACAGCAGCAGCAGCAGCAGGAACAACATCAACAAACAGTACAGCAGCCACAACAACAACCATCATCGCAGCAGCAACAAACACCACAGCAACAGCAACCACCACAGCAACTTACCATTAAAAACTTGATAAATGCAGACAATGCAGCAGTATGTATTTTTCTAAATAACCCTATTAACCTATCACATGGATATAAGTTGTTAAAATTGTATATCATAAAAATAGTAATAGATTACTTTTAGTCTTCACTATATTTCTACCATGCTAGTAGTAAAATCAATACCTGACTGCAACAATATCAAATTGTTGTGCAAATTAAGCTGGGGTTTTTGTTTATTTTATGGATGAATTAAATATTTTAAGTATACCTTTTTTTCTGAAATAGATGGAAAATTACATTAGAAATTTAAAAAAAAAGTGGTTATTTTTGGATAAATAAATTATTTTTGATATTTTTCTCATAATAAAGAAGTTATTGATTTTCACTTTAGCATTAGCCACATATTAAATAGTGTACAGTTAAGGATTTTAGTATCATCAAAACCATTTAGTATTGCTAGTAGAAAATTCAAAAACTACAGTAATCAAATAAGCAGCATTTGACCCCCTTAAATTATACTGGGGGAGTTATCATATTGCCCCTCAGATATGCCAACAGTAGAAATATTTAAATCTGTGAATCGTTTTGCTTCGACTACATTTTAAATTATGACTTATCTCAGTTCTAGAACAAGAATAGCACCTAATCACTGGTGTAGTTTAGATAATACCAGTAACAACCTAAGCATTTTGGAAAAACATTACAATTAAATCATTCTTTATGAAATTGCAATGTTCAGTTTACTGTTGTGGAACGTCTTCCACAACAAGATACCCACATTTGTTCAATTGATGTACTTTATGTGTTGAGTAATCCAAACTTATTTGATCAAGTTATGATTTTTATTTATCTTGTTTACATTAATGTGGTGTCATGTTGTGCCAATTATGTCTATTAGAACCTGGTGGTCGGGTTAATTTACTTGTCACATAGAGACAACTAATTGAAAAACTATTAATTTAGCCAAAATATTACATTTATTTAATCTACTTTGTTATAATTTAGAGGGAATTTAACTTTAAAAAAATAGTTTATTGTTACATATTTTGATATATATATATGTTTTATATTGTTAATAGCCATTATATACAATAATTTATGTTAAAATGTCAAAAATAGAAAAAAAATTGATAGTATTTATATTTATAGGAATATAAAAATGTCTGATCATGCAATTTTTTCATTAAAATATTTACTATGGATTGACAACTAAGTATTATGATTTATTATATTTGTAGGTTTTTGAAAAATAAAATAATACACTAATAACCTTCAATATACTTAAAGCCCATTTTCTAACCAATTGAATTTTTTTTAGATGTTAGTTTAATGGCATAAGTACATGAATGCTTTTACTATCATTGCAATTTATTGTGCAATGTGTCTGATGTATCTGTATATAAATAGCTTCCTTGTTATGATTGTCGGCTTGGCTTTGTGTCTTTTATATCTAAAATATAATTAAGTAACAAAAAAAAAGTTATGTGGAAGGACCCACCTCAACCAAAAAAAAGTTGTAAAAAAAACGGAAAATGGTTCCTGTCAAAATCAAAATAATACATCACTTATTTAACTATTTTTTGTATTATAATACGAAAGAACTTAGTAAAACTTATTAATAATGTTTTTTTCACAGTTGTTAACAAAAGAACGTTTGCGTGAACTAGTCAAAGAAGTAGATCCAAATGAACAGCTAGAAGAGGATGTAGAAGATCTTATGTTGCAGTTATCTGACGATTTTGTCAACGAATTAGTCAAAGCAGCATGCGTATTTGCTAAACATAGAAAATCAAATATCGTTGAAGTTAAAGATGTCCAAATTTACTTAGGTTACTATTAAAATAATTTTTAAAACTTACCAATGTAAAATGATTTTATTAAAATTTGAACAAAATCTATAACCATTGTATATGTTTTACAGAACGTTACTTAAATATGTGGATACCTGGTTTTGGCACAGATGAATTGAAACCGTACAAAAAATCTCCAATTACAGAAGCACATAAACAACGAACAGCACTTATCAAGAAAGTTGCCAGTAAAAAATACTAATTTAAATGTTAATTTGTTATAGTCACCAGCATTACTGTTCAGAGTTTTGAGTTAGCTTATATTGTTAATATTATTATTAACTGACTTTATTTTATAACATGTCTTCTTAGTTAAGTTAAATTATTTGTATTCAATAAACACACTTTGTTAAATACAAACAATTATAAATACTTCTACACTGAAAAATTTAGGAAATAACTAAACCTGTTTTGGGTACTTCAATTTTACTAACTTCAATGACCATTTTTCCTATGTGGTTTTTGTTTTTCTTAGAACTAAAGTTTAGGAGTTTGAAGTTTACGGAGTACATTAACATGTACAACACACAAGGAATAATAATATATTATTAGAAGTAATATTATGATGCAAAAACGCCCTGACGAGTTATCAAGTAATGCAACTGTGTGTGCACTTGTGAGGGGGTGGGTGTAAATAACTAAATTCAGATGGCAGACAAACATGTAAATTATACTTTATTTTTATGGACTACCTATGTGAATAAATGTCAAGAACAGCAAGATCATTTTCTTACATATCCAAGAAAAGGGGTGAATACTGTTGTTGAATGCATGTGCTTTCAAAATTTCCCAGTGTCCCATAGTTATAACTTAAATGTGCTTACATCATCTTTTTGGAATGTCTTACACGATGCTTTCCAAGCTATAAATGTGTTACAAGTAATCCATGTTGTAACCACAAAATTTCAAAATAGTAAATACTGATGTCGTCCAGAAACATTCCACAACTGCCTAGACCAATAGACGGATGATATTTAGTAGGAACTAAATTGTTGCAAAAGTAGCATTTTAAGCAATTACTATGCTTACACATTTGCATATTTTTCAGGCAGTCATCCTCTGATCAACTTGACATTTTATAAGTCTGATTTACTTAGCATTCTATCCAACCCATGTACATTTCAAATCAATTAGTTCATTAGTTAAGGGTACAGAGAGGTGTCGACAGGTTCTTTGTGAAATTACACAGGTTAAATTTGAGTTGGTTATCTCGTGTTAACTGTAAATTCTCACCATCATCATGCATTCTTTTCTTTCAACCTATCTTCAGTCTGTGTAGAACTTAGTCGATTTTTAATTAGAGCCAACTTTGTGAATGAATGTCTGCTTCACAATTTGTCAGCGATATTATCAGGTATAATCTCAATGCAATATATAAATTTGGAAAAACATCAATAAGATATCGTACATAAAGAAGTTTTGTTACAGCACCACAATTGTCAATATCTGAAGAAACTATTTTGATATAATGATAAAAATGAGATATTTCTGTTTTTAAGTTATCATTAGGAAATTTCAATTATAGTAATACTATCAAAAGAAGAATGAATTGATACGTTATTTTTGGTCTCATTTTTTGGCTTGAGAAATTTGAAAATTTTTGGATGATTTTTTGCTTAATTTTCTCTGTGTTGTTTTAATTTTCGTTTTTCGGCTCTGGGTGTAATGTTTAATTGATTAATACTTATCATCTTTGCTATTACTGGATGTACATATATTCAGTGTTTATAATTTGATACTCTAAACAGAATAAGAAGGTACCTACCTAGAAAAATATTATGATATTTTAGTTGTAGGTATAGTGATATTGTAGGACTACAGTAGTTATTAAAATACTAGTATTTGTGAATGCTTAATTTTGATTATAATTTAATAAACTATCATGGATAGTACTATAAAAACAAAAGAAAAATATATTATTATATAACTATAACAGATTTATTATATAAGTTTCAGGCTTGTATTTTATCAGCAAAACCCATGGGTGGTCTGCAGAAAAATCCACCTGGCCCGTCAACCATAAAAAATAAACATTTGGCTAAAATTTCAAGTATCTTCAGACTACGGTTATTCGTTTTTGAATTACAACAAAATAAGGAAATTGTTCGATGAAAATTCTTTAATATATGGCTAAAAATCTAATCTTAAAAAGATATAAACTTTACACGCTCATAAAAAATTTGATTGCCTAAATATGTATATCAATTATCAATATAATCCATAGGTAGTTGCTGGATAGGTAATATAAGGGTAACCGGTCAATTTGGCGAAAGTAATTTCGGCGAATGGATACATCAGCAAAGCCGGAGATTTAATTGAATTTTAGAAAAGTTATTTTATAATTAAAGATTAAACTGTAGCAATAATTACTTTCGTCCACCAATTTTGGTTTTGACCTAATCGTTATTGTATTTGTATTCATAGTTTATACAAAATACAAAAATATAACACAGTATTTACACAACATGGAACGTGGAACCGTTTTATTTCGATTTGATCACCAAGACATGTCACTTTAAAAACACATTCCATTTGGTTTTGACTAAAAGTTATCGTTATGACGTTATCGGACAAATAACGTTATGATCGTAAATACAATTAAAAATTAAACCCGTAACGTATTAAATTATGAAAACTCAGTGATATAATTAAAGATTTGTGTTTAATGTATTTTCGCCGATATATCCATTTGCCGTAGTCTCTTTTGCCGAAATTACTTTCGCAGAGATGTCCTAGAATCGTAGTATAAGTAGTATAGATCATCAAAACTGTTATATCGTAATAATATTCAAGTAGGTATTTCTGTTATTTCTTGAATAATATTTATCACGACATTACATTTAAAAATACATAAAAAAAGTTTTTGCTATTCGTCCATTTTTTTTTTTTTTGCTTATTTTCACTTAACGACTATTAGTTTTTATACCATTTAATTATTTAAAAGCTTCAGTGAACTCCCAAAGTGGTTGCGGTTCGATAATTTATAAATTCAGCCATTGGAAAAAATGTTATAGATTTGAGCGCTTGTATAATTTAATAGTAGTAGGCATAATATTCAGTTTTTTTAGGGTTATAACAATAAGCATTACGAGTTATGTCATGGTAACCTTTTATGACGAGTCGAAACCACTTGCTATTGTCACAGCACTCGTAACTCGTACATGATCAATGATTCAACGACGTATTAGAAGCCCGACCAGTAGAGGTCAGGCAATTGAAAAAATTTAATTTCTAGACTCCTTTGAATGCTCCCCCCCACGGAAATCTTTAGTAAAAGGCGAAAGATTTTTTCGATCTGAAAGGGAACCGGAGTTGTCATCGTGCCGGCGTTTGATTCCCTATATACAATCGGCCCGGTCACGACGACGTGCACATGCATCACTGTTGTCCCGGTTAGCAAGCCGCGGTGGTGAGGTCCGTGCGTGTTCCGGCCGAGGGCAGGTGCAAACTTTTGACGTCAGGTCGACCACGGAAACTTTTGGATTTTCACGTCTGAAACGGACGCCCAGTCCGTCGTCTAACAGCGCTGGCTAAACACCCGTGTTCGAGAACGTCATCTATCGACTGTTTTCCGAAACACCAGAACTCGAACGGTTTTCCGATGAATGATCGTAGCCGGACCTTAAAATTACTATTCGTTATAAAAATGACGAAATAATCGAATGAGTCTGTTGTTTCTTTCTCTCCGCCGGCGGGTGGCACGATCGGAAGAAAGCACGTTTAAACAATAAAACTAGTTGTTCTTGATAATACGTTTTTGTTTTTACTCCCGTAAAATAATTTTCATTTCGACTAATTTTCGAATCGGTCAGCGTTAATAATTCGTATTATATAGTCTTATCTCTCTCTTTAGCCGATGTACCGCACAGTTTCACTTTGTATTCCACCCGAAAACACTGCGCACAATGCTGGACCGTTGAATTCCGGATTTCCAAAATTAACCAAAATCATTGGTTTAGGAATCCTTGTTTCAATATCCGATTTAGTGAAAATATATTGTGGTAAAAAAAAATAGGTGCCTGCTTATATTATATTTTCATTAGTTTTTAATTTTTGTAATAAAATATTGTTAGGCTGGGTAGGCGTAGTCGATTTATGTTGTTTTAGTTATCCCATATTCCTAAGGCTCTATAATATCTCTTATATAGCTCTCTAATATTCCCATGTTTCAAATACGTACAAAATCCGTTTGGCCAGACCAGACCGTTTCACACATCGGTGTTTCAAAAAAATGTACAGATCGTGTCAAATAGAACGGGCGACTTCCAACCTCAAGAGCGCACCACTAGTACATCAAGTCACCGTCGTGTCGCGAATTACATACATTTTTTTATGGTCGTGTACACGGACTTTAGAGTTTGAGATATTATGTTTGTGAACCGTATGGTTGTGTGCTCGTGAGTTGTAATTAGAGTCAGCATGTATGATAATAGTAGTGAAATTGACCACAAAATGGCTCTTCATTCAGAACGATTCGCAATACCTACGTATGTGTACTCTGAACAGTGAACAGAATGATTAGTCAGCCTAAATTCTCTTTGTGCAGTCTTTGGCCAAGTTAAGTATATATACGTCTGTGATCAGACATTTGATTTAAACAAGATGTAATATATGGTGTGATTCAATTCCAATCTTTGATTAAGACATTTTTGAGTCTTATTTTTACAGAATTGAATGCTAGAATTGTCCATCAGGAGCGCTAAAAGGCCGATTTTAGTATTTTGCTACTACTGTATAATATCGTAAATTATGTCGCTTTACTTTGACTGTTTACGTGTTTTTAGTTTTTGATTGTTCTATATACATATTAATTAAATAATTAAAAATATATTATTAAAGTATGTGACTTATAACATGCAAAATTGTGAATTGTGGGATGTTTAATTTTCACTGTCATATTAATATTATAGTTTATATTATACAGTAAAATACATTAAATTATTCATTAAAAACCAGGTCTGTAGTGTTATTTATCTTTTAATAATTTAAAAAATATTCATCATAATTTATATTTAAATTGTTAAGCCCGTATTGTAATTGTTTTTATTGTTAAACATCTGATATGCCTACTTATATATAATTTAACGGCCCACACATAATTATTTTGAACTTTTTAATATGTTTACTTTTGTATAAATATTATAATCATTATTATGTTAAAGTAGAAATGAGGAATAAAACATCAAACATTGATGGAATTTGTGTCTCTTCGACTTTTAAAGTTGTAATATTTTTTGCATAGCTTGAGTTACGCCCAGGTACAAAACATTTTTTAATAAAAATAAAAATAATACTTTTGAAATACATATTATTTTCAGCGTTCCCGAGAAAAATATTGAAAATATGCCACTAAATCATCATCAGACAAAAATTGTTTTAAACCCTAAAAATAATCACAGTGTGATTTTACATAATATTTAAGAAATATAGGAGTACAAACTTGTATTTAAATATCATAAGTCCGGTTTGTTAATAATTTTCACAACAATTGTATTATCAATAAAAATAATATTGTTTTCGTTGAAACAATATTGGCAATATTATAATCATAATAATTCTCTATCCGTTATAATACTGTTTAGATACTTCCGAGAATTATTTATTGTACCTATTAGGCATTGTTATTTGGAAAAAAGTAATAATATAAGATAGTATAGACAATAGACGTATAGTTTCATAAAATATAATTTACACAATTATTGAATTATACCAAATAAGTTATTAGTTAAAATGGATGATATATAATATTATATTATATTTGGTACCTACTACCTATAGGTAACTAGTAATAACTAATAATAATGTAATTGAGTATATATTATATAAAGTAACATAATATACAATATGTCAATATATACTCACAGGCTCGTCCCAAAGGACAAATCATCATTTTGACTCATTAATTTGCCAACTCACTAGCTATTAAAATACATCTCATAAATAGACATAAACATAAGCATACATATAAATATTTAGCATTTAAATTTTAAAGCAACAAACAGCGTTTAATTAATATTATTTGCATATTATCATATTTCAATATTTCTGTATAATAATATACTTCAAAAATGTCAAGTACCCACGAATAATATTTTTAAATTACAAAAAAATAACTAAAATCGTTATTCTTGGTTAGATATTGTACTTATTATGTAATTTCGTCCAAATTTGTACATAAAATAACAATAAAAAAAACTGTGTTTTATATTTTTAAGATTTTTTGGACTTACGTGGAACCTTGTTTTAAATGTTCAAACAACTAAACATATTTTAACTGAATATAGAATTTACGACAAGGAGATAAACTGAACTTTAAACGCTAATAAAAAATCATGCTTGCTTAGGTATACAGCCATACAGGTATAGGTACTTAATACTTTTAAACAAGTATTCAAACTTTTAATTCGAACCTTTTATTACATTTTTTAACTGTTATACATTTTTATTTATATTTATAGAAAAAGAACTAAACAATTTAAAATTTCTAAATGTCAATAAATAACTGAATAAGAGTAAAAATATTTTTAAATTATACCATGTAATGGCATGTATAGAAAAAACTAATATAAATATTAATTGAAAATTTCAAGTATCTACGGTTGTTATTCGTGTTTGAATTACAACAATATCGTTCCATGATAAATCATTAATTCACGGATGAATATTTAATGTTGAACAAAATCTAACTTCAAACGATCATAAGAAATTAATTTGACTTTTTGGTAGATAAATTTTATTTTTGTTATAGGAAAAGCAGATTCAGAATCTTGTATTATATTTTCAAATCTTAGAAGTAAAATAAAATTATTATGAATTTTAACATTTAAAACAGGAGATTATTAGATAGTTTCAGCCTTTGGTTTTAGGAGGTCCCCTAGAGTTGAAGGTACTAAGTTAAAGATACTTCAGCATGATCATTTTTTAAATGCTTTTAAAATTCAAATTTTGACAAAATTCATTAAAATTTCCAAAAATGTTTTCAATTTTACAGTTAGAAATTCATAAAAGTTTTTCCTTTCATATCTAACATTAGAAATGTTGATAGAAGATTTCTCACAAATTTTTCTACCTTAAACTATAAAAAAAGTTTACCGGATAGTAACATGAAATTGTATGATCGTTTGAATTTAATATGTTTATGATATTGGATTTAAATCGACAAATCAACGAATTTTCATCTATCAATTTTTTATATCTTTTTGTAATTCAAAAATTAATTACGCTAGACACTTGAAATGTCCACCAAATGTTAAAACAATCATTTTCCATACAATATAAAATTTCCAAAATTTTGATTCTTTTTGAACTATTTTTATAGCCATAAGACATTTTTAAAATGTTGTAAATTATTTTTCAGTTGGAAATTCATAAAAGATTTAATTTTCATATAGCCGAGATTAAAAATGTAGATAGAAGATTTCGCATAAATTTTTCTACCTATAACAAAAAAAAAGTTTACCAGACCGAATATTCTTTTTTTATGAGCATTTGAACTCATAATTTTTACGAAATTTGATATTCAGTGGTAAATTATTCGAATTCTCACTAATAGATTTTTGACATTTTGTTGTACTTCTAAAACGAAATGAAATGTTCACCAAATATTTGTATTAGCATTTTCCATTCATCGTACGTATATGGTACATGGTAAAACTATTTGTGCTCTTTTTGAGCTATTTATAACCATGATAATTTTTTAAATTTTGTAAATTGTTTTTCAGTTAGAAATTCATAAAAGTTTTTCTATTCATATTATCTAACATTAGACATTTTAATAGAAGGTTCCTATTACATTTTTCTATTTCTACCAAAAAAAAAGTTCACCGGGAAGTCATGCTATTAACAATACTATGAGATATTTTCAATTTTTATTGATTTTTTTTAACTATTAAATTTGGTTATTTATAAAAGTTTTTCTACCTTAAACAAAAAAAAGTTTTGCTCGGTTAGGTTAGGCTGATACAACGTACTCGTTCAGAATCGTTTATCGTATACAATGTTTTATCATTGAACTCAAATATAAGACATCTATTACAACAACATACTCGACAACTATTGTATAGCAGAGCTGTACCCACATGTCCACCTTTTTTAATATATTTTAATTTTATGTTATTATTAGGGCACGGATATTACTGCATTGGCAACTTTTTTTTCTACTTTTTCAATTTATTGCTAAATAAGTTTTAAATATGTTTCATGTAAGTACAAATTCAAATCTAAAAGTTTCAAGTGCAATTGTTTGCGATTTTGTTGAATTTACTCATTTATACAGCTATTTTAGCTATAGTCAATACTCGATAGTCGTATAGATAAGATTATAATATCTCCGGCCATAAAGTAAAATTACTATAGTATAGTATATAGTAATAGTGGTATCACTAGTATCTTATCTTTATTTCGATAATATCAAGTAGGTATTCAATACTATACAAAAATAATTTGTGAAGTGTGACTGTTTGACTGTATAATCTGTTCTTCAGTCACAATATAAAATATTTATAACATTATAACAAAACGTTGTTATTTTTTAGTACAATTTTTATATTTTTCAGTCAACTTTTGGTATTTTTTTAGTGCAATACTGCAATCAATTTTACTATTTTTTTAGCACTACAACATCCGTGCCCTGGTTATTATACATATATGGTTTTCATCATAGTTTAATTTCGTTTTGTTCCCTATTATGTTTAACGTTTTTAGAAAGTTTTTTAATGCCTATAAATGAGTACATAATAATGTAACACTGATAACTTTTAGTACAGTAGTAACTACCTTTTAATTATTATTGTGGTATATAGGTACCTACTACTATTTTTGCCTTTATGACCCAGGGTCTATTTTTTTCTCATATCTCCACTCAAAGAGTAACTAAATTAGTCAAGACACACATATATTATACATTTATAAAACATACAATTTTTAATAGAATACGGTAAATGCAAATGAAATTATAATAAATTAACAAACATTTACAAAAGCAAAAAATAAATTGTGAAATGTGACTGTTTGACTGTATAATCTGTTCTTCAGTCACAATATAAAATATTTATAACACTATAACAAAACGTTGTTATTTTTTAGTACAATTTTTTATATTTTTCAGTCAATTTTTGGTATTTTTTAGTGCAATACTACAATCAATTTTACTATTTTTTTAGTACTACAACATCCGTGCCCTGGTTATATATTACATAATATATGGTTTTTACCTATACATGTTGTTGCAGCACCGTCGTCGTGGCATCGTTGTATTTATCTGTACCTACCATTGTCTCAGAGATCAATAATTATTATTATATTTGTAATTTGTTTAGTTAATACATTTTAATGAGGTTTAACCCAACTAGTTTCAGCTGTTTATAATAGGTATTTATTTATATCACGGTTACGAGATATTATATCTGATTATAATATTTTATAGTTACACAATAAACCTTATATCAACAAATTTTCAATAATATAGGTAATACCTATTTTTAAAAGCTTTTATATTTTAAATTTATGAAAAAAATTCTCTGAAGAAAACCAATATGAATGAATACCAACGAGTGGAAATGATGGAAGATAAACGATGGACAAATATTTTGAAATGTGACATTATGGAAAATATTACAAAATTGGGAGATTCAGAGCAACATGATCGTTTTGCAGCAATGGATGTCACTTTGGAAAATGAAAATATCCATCTTCGAGAACTGAAAAAAAATATTGGAAAATATTATGAAGAATTTAAAGTGGTAAATGGAGACTTTAAAGATATTATTTTATCAGGTGCTGGAAGTAAGAGTTTGTTGGAAAGATATAGACATTTACATCCAGATAAAATAAAATTGAGCATGAATAATTCTATACACGCAATTGCTAATGCATCAAATGCACGAGTTAGGAGATTTAAAATAGCATTAAAAAAATTGGAGGATATACGTAGACATCCGAATCCAAAGAAAGATGAACAGCAACATATCAAAAGAAACAAAATGGAAGCAACAATGGGAAAAGTTGTAAACAAAGTTAAGAGAATTGCACTGGTTGACTCTACCAAAAGAATGACTAAAAATATGGTGGATGATGTAAAACAAAATTTAATCAAGTATGATACAGTAATAGAACAATTACAAAATGACGCTAAATCAATGGCCGTAATCATTATGAAAGAAATTGAAACTGGTACAAACTTTAACCAAGACTCAGTAAACTATGTTAAAAGTTATTTTGCCGAGAAGGATGCAGAAGAAAAATGTATCAGTACAAACACGTCTTACTTAGACAAAATAAATGCAATAATGGATTCAATGGAACGCAGTAGGTAAATTATATAATATTTTTATTTAAAGTTCATAAAATAGTGTACCGATGATTTTAGAATAAACTGCAATCGGTACGAATATAAATATTTGTATGGAGTATTACAATATGCCTACAGTTGAATATAATTTAGTTATTTATTTATTATGAAATATCATTAAGAAAACGAATTATTTTTTTGATTATTAATTAAATATGTTGGCACTTATTGCTATCAAATAAATAGAGTCACTAAATTTGTTATTTAATTTAGAAAGTCATTAATGCAAGAGAAGCCGGCTACAGAAATTGAAGAAAATTTTTATTCAGAACTTCCGTGGACAATTGATTCAAATGACAAAGCTGATACTACTATTGCTGAAAATGATAAAAATAAAGAAACAAAAAATAATAACAATAATTGGTGTAGTAATATTTCACAATTTGGAATAATGTACTACGTCCATTCAGACGACAAAACTAAATTTTTAAACAATTTAAAAAATGATATAAATATTTCATCTATAGACTATAAGTTTCCTGAAAATATCTTTAATTATGTAACTCTTAGTGATATTCAACCAACAAACGATGAGTTAGCCGCTGATTACATACTAAATCAATCAGAGTTTAATAATATAAAAGATTTAGTAAAATATGCTGAGTGTACTAAAAACGATTTAATAAACTTAAGCAAGTTGTCAACTTTAAGAGCAACTTTACGGAATATATTATTGAAAGAAAGATTGTATAAAAAAGAAACTATAGATAAATTGAAACTTTTGACTATCAAAGATATTGAATTCGCTAAACAAGTGGAGAGTTTCAAAACATTCATTGATGACCAAAATAAAAAAATGTCTGATCTCGACAAAATCAAAACCCACTATTTTAAACTGTTTAATGATTTATATTTTTACGTGGACAATATTAAAATTATACTTAAAAAACTCAATGTAAGTGTTTTGTTTTATTTGAATGTTTAAAATATCATATTTAATGTTATCGATATTTTAGGTCCAAATTGACGATTCTAAACAATTAGAATTTATCAAAAATCTTACTTCACAAGAAAATGCAATAGATACTGGCACTGAGGAATTAATGAAATCAATAGAAGACATAAAATCTATGATTGTTATAATTAATGGAAAATTTAGATGGTGTAATTTGATAATTCCGGATGAATTCGATTCCAAGCAATTGAATTTTGCTCGTGCGATGTATGTGTATAAAGTTCAAGAATTCATACAGGCAGAATTAACGAAGAAAAAAAATAAATTGTCCCTATTAATAAAAAAAAGTAAAGCAGCAGATATGCCAAAAAAATCTGAATACATCTTAACTAGGGAGGATATGAAAAGACAAGCCGAACAAATTGTAAAAATGTTTAATGAAAAGGATACGGATAGTTCGAAAAATAAAAGAAAACCAATTTCTTTCAGAAAAAGTTTTATATAGGTAGTTTGATGCAATTAATTAAAATTTTTGTTTGGATTTGCAAATAAATAACAATTTTAATCAATCAAAATTGTAGAAATATTAATTTACTTATTAAGTGTTATTCCCCCATTTAAATTTTAAAACAAAATTGTTCATGTTTTCTTTTTTTTTATCTTCTCTGTAAGTGCTCCACTGAAATGTTTTTATTGAGTTTCATTTATCTGTAGGTTATATACCTAGAAATTATTGTTAAAAAATGTCCATAAAGTCATATAACGGTACATGCCTAATATAAACTTTGTGTTGGGTTAATTACTTTTGAAAATAAAATTACGTTAGGTACTCATTAATTGTTACACATTAAATATTTTTACTTAAAAAACATTAACTCAACATTAATTTTTCATTTAAAAAGTAAGGAATTACAAATAATTATACTTTTTTTTTAAATTAATAACAAAATCATTCCATAACGATTAATAAGAATTAAGAAGTAATATAGTTAATAAAGTAATAAGTAATGGTATATAATGTTATACGTTTAACGTTAAACTTACCTATATTAATTATATAGAGATAACATTGATCTTATATAGGTATAGGTAGGTAGGTACTATTAATGTAATACATAAGAAAAATGTTCAAGTATTATTCGCCGTATTAGGTGTTTGGCAATAGCTAATTGGTGAGATTATGATTTATGAGTAAACCATAGTTTAGAATAATAATTAATATTATTGACATTTATTACTAATATACCTACTTCAATGTTATACATAACTACATAAATCATATTAAGCTATTATAGCTACGGTTAAAGTCATAATTCATTTTAATTTTTGAACTTTGATATTTTAATACATTATCTAATTCTTGGATATATAATAATATTGTTGATTATCACCTAAATTTTCGGAATTGAAAATAAATTGAATTGGTTTTTAATTTTTGTTGAATTTCTTCGCCTTTTATCATATAGGTACCTACATTCTACAGTCATAGCTTATTTTTATAACTATTGGAAAATAACTCGTTAAAATAACGAAAAGAACGCTTAAAAAGCAATTTTGTTACAATTACGTTAATTAAAATAAAATGTTATAACATTACTACAGCGTTACTGAAAAAGTAATTTCGTTACAATAATATTTTGTAACTTGCGTTACATTATCACCCAACATTGCATATTATAATTTATAGTCATATAGATGCCATATAGTCATATAGATCTCATTGTTTCTAAGTTTCAATTTTATTAAATAAACAGTTCAGTTATTAAGCTAAGCCATAAAAATGTAGCCATACATTGTTTGTTACAATATATATTTTAATCAATGCCAAAAGTCCAAAAGTACTGTTCACTATTCAGAAAACATAATGAACGCGGACATCTCTGTCAAATTTATAAACTATTCAAGACCACCTGTCCTGCGTAGTGGTAGATTAAGGTTTTCGGAAAATATGGGTTTAGAGAAAATGTCGTATCATACAAAATGTTGTTCATAACAAATTTCTACCTTATCTGTTCGAAACTTATACAGATAAGAGACAACGAGCGGATCAGAAACACATTTTACAATATTTTTCGATACATTTTTTCAATAGCATTTATTATTTGAGACTTGAGTAGCTCGGTTTTAAGTACAATATAGCAATGTTTTTGAATACTATTCGTGCATTGTCGTCTACACTTTTCAAAGCATCAAGTGGTCTATCAACTGGCAACCATATTGTGCCTGTAAGTTTACATCAATGCATTATATAAATTATTTTTCAATAAACTATATACGTGTAAATAAATTGAGCTCTGTTTCTATGGACTACTCTACTTAGAAAAACGGAAGAAATGTCTACACAAACGTGGTCAAATATAATGAATTGTCGACTAAAGATGAAGTGCAACGAGATTCGCCAAAAGATAGGTCGACTGTGATTCCGGCAGAAACTAGTATTGAATATCTAAAAAGTGATGGTATGAAACTATTATTATTTTTCTAGAATAAATCAATATCTATATTGGGTTATTTACTAATAATTATATCTTATAATTCTATTGCCATGTTGATGTTTTTCATATTGTGAACCAAGAATGACTGAGCACTGCTTATCAGTACTACCCCAAAGTTTTATGCAGTCTACAATAAACACTAAAACATAAGTTTTTTCCATATAAAAAAGTTATCAAACCTTTTTTATTTATATCAGTTTAAGTTAAAGAAGGACATTTAATACTATTATTGTTTCTAATTATAATTATTTAATGAATGATATCAAATTAATCATTAATCAAATTCAATACTCATTTCTTTAGATATTATTTATTTTCCAATAATCTAAGAATATAAATTGACTAAATAGTAGGTCTATAAATGTAGTAAATGTCTGTTTAGTTTTACTAAAAAAATTCAATACTATCTTAAACGTAAAATATTTAATAACAATAAAATGATTTTAGTTGGATATTAGTATATTTTCACAGATTACTATTTAAAATTTTTTTTCTTATTATTTTTATTTAGTGTATTATAGAGGGCTTTATAAATCAGGAACCTTTTTAACAACAATAATATATTTAGGACTGTTTTTTGTACCAAATGTAATTTCCAAAGGATGATAATTTGGGAATGAATAGAATAATACATAAATACATACATACAATATATTACTCAGATGAAAAGTTCCAACAACATTTTAAATTATTCTTCATATTATTGACTTTACCTATACTAATATAATATAAAGAAGGAAAATTTTTTGTTTGTTAAAGGGTAATCTCTGGAACTACTTAAATGAATCAAAATTATAATTAATGGATAATATTTTTACTAATTTTAGTTGTTTTGGTTAGTTGGTTTGTATACTTGTTAACTTGATTATTTAATTTTTAATATACTTATTTCATAATAACAAAGACATTATAATTAAAAATAGATAAAGAGTATATTTTAATATTATTTACATATTCTATAACTGAACAATAAAATCTAGTACTTCAATTATATTATAAGTATTAACTGTATTAAATACAGTGAAAATTTTGCAATAGTCTATTGCAGCATTTCTTAAACTTTTTTATCCTTGCAGCACTTTTTTTATGTTCATTTTTATCGTGGAATTCCTACTTTTTTTTAGATTTTTAGATTTTTATTTTTCTTTCAATAAAAAATTATTACAGCTCCACAATAAGAACCCCTACTTTGTTTCAATAGTTTTAACTTGCCATTATGTAAAGATTATTTGCAGTATAAATTATAATAATTTTATATGATGATAATGTGTATACTGTATTTAATTCAAAAAATATTTTAAATAACAGACAAACATCACTTCTAAATTAAAATTTTTATGTGAGTTTTGCGGAACACTGAAGTGATCTCCATGGAACCCTGGGGTTCAACGGAATACAGTTTAAGAAACCCTGGTTTATTGGAATTTTGTTTATTATATTTTTTTCTTGTTAAATTTTAATTAAAAATAATTATAAACAAAGAAATATAATGTTTTTATTCATTTATAGCATACAAATCCACTTATGGAAATAATCCTGTATGGAAAGAATATCGCCGTAATCACAAAGGAAGTATTCCACCACAAAAAACTAGGAAAACGTGTATTGTGAGTTGTAAATTAAATTTAACATTAAGGTTGCTTTTAATACTTGTGTATTATAATCATATATTCATTTCTAGAGATCTGATATGATTGCAACTGGTAATCCATGTCCAGTATGTCGTGACGAATACCTCATACTCGACTACAGAAATGTGGATTTGCTCAAACAATTCATATCTCCTCATTCTGGAAAACTATTATCCTATAAGTATGTATAATAATTTGTATTAATATTTAAAAAAAAAATACATTTGATATTATTTTTACAATTTTTATTATTTTAATAATAAAAGTTATTAAGATTATTATAAATTATTAATATTTATATTTATACTGTTTAATAATTTCCTCCGGGATCTAAGTAAAACGTAACAAAATATTATACTTTGTTCCACAAGAGAATATGCCGTTACCACCCAACCAAAATTGGTTTTTCTGCACTACTAGCATACAACAGTATTTTTACGGACGCCGGCGGTCGCACCATTGTATTATTTATACGCCATATGAACGCGGGTTGCCATAAACACACTTATTTATAAAGGGGAATATTTTTCGTGGCGTCAAAGTTATGAAGATAATAATGTTTAAATGATGGCGTTGAGGAGAAAATTTCGCGTTAAATGATATATTATTCGCCGCAAACCGATTATTTTATATACATTTATTATTATACATAAAATATCACTACAATAAGCATATAAAAAAAATTCAATCACTTCTTTTATTCAAATAATATGTTTCCAATTTCAATTCTTAAATATAAACTTAATAAAAATTATAAATTTAATACAAAAAATAATTATCAAGAAGTATTTATAAATAATAATGTAAAAAATAATTAAAATCCTTAGCCTGTGTGATGCAGATTGAAACAACTTATACATGTATAAAATTTACATGGTGTGCAGAATGTAGTGATCTTTTTTACGCCATAATTAAAAATAAAAAATTACAATAAAATATCACACAAAATTTTATTATGTACGACTGCCGGCAGTCATATGGCAACTGACTAATTATATTATAATGACAATGCCATGCGACCACCGGCTACCATACACTTTAAATATCATATTCTTACGCAGAAAGACATAACAAAGATAATATGGGAATTTTTTTTTTTCCGATTATTTGTTCTATAAATATGCCAATGTACATTTATGGAATAACATTGAAAATAGAACGTGGCTTTGTAGGAAAGATAGCGATGCGACCGCCGGCTGCCGCATGGCAGTCAACGTGTTAAAATGTACAGTTGTATATTATATTTGTCGTATACTTAATATTTTAGAGATATGAGGAAATAAAGTATTTATTTATATTTATCTATGATATTTAGAATAGGGTATACATTGATGTATAAAGTAAATCACTATATTGGCCTAAAATAACTCTGTTTATAACTATTTTATGTTATACAAATACAAATTAAATATATTACATCATTATAATTATTTATGATGGGCAATATCTGTTTTCCAAATAACAATGACTAATTTCTTACTAATTAATAAAAATATAATATTTTGTTTTACAGATTAACAGGAATTTGCCAAAAACAACATGAAAATTTGATAGTTGCCGTAAAAAAAGCCAAAGACTGGGGATTTATTAAATTTGATCTTCCAATCAAACAATACAATTATGATGAATTTAAAAATTCAAATTAGTGTTATATGGCATACATAAATAATGTAACTGAACTTTTACAGAAATACATGTTTGATTTTGTAGATGCACATTCTTGTAGTAATGTTACTTGTTTCATTAGTATTAATTATAATATTTTCATACTATGTTTAAGTTTATTGAATCACATTAAATATGGGTTAAATTATGTTTATAACATACATAAATAAGTAATAACTCTTTTGCTGCAATATTTGAATTTGTGTGAGCAGTCAACCTATAATCAAATAAATAAATATAAAATAAAAAGTCTATTAAAATTGAATATATAATTTTATTTTATGTATTTTATAATATTTAATTGTATTTTAAACTCATTAATCAAAAACATTAATATAACATTTACAATATAAATAAATCAATGAATATTTATAAATTATAAACACTAAATTTAATTCAAAAGTGTTTTGTATGTATTGAATGTTAATATTTAATTTATAAGAACAATATTGTCCATCAGTCATAATAATATAAATAGTTTCACAAATATGTCAATGTTGTTGAAGATTATAAGTTTTATAGTAATAATAGGTTCAAAATATTTTAATCAAAGTAGTTTATAATGTTATGGTTAGTTAAAAAAAATTATATTATTCTATATTTAAAAATCTTTTTTCCTGGATTTTACTGTGGGAAATTTACAATACTTATTACCTATTACCATTTTCTTAAATTATCTTAATGCAAATTCACATTATATTCAATTATAAATAGAATTTAAAAACAAAAGTTTAATAATTAAATAATTTACCATCATGAAGTCAAAATTTTATTTTTTTCAATATCGGAACTACAAAAAAAGTTATTCAAATTTGAAAATCACAAAAATAAGATTATGAAATAATAAGAACTTTTTTCGTACAAGTGATATCAAAAAATAAATTGCGATATTTCAACTATATTGTATATCAATTTGGAGTATTAACTATCACTACAACCTGAGTGGTTCTATCCCACACGAAACAGTTTTTGCTATCTTGTACAATTTATGACTTAGACAACACATGCGGCTGTAGTGTCCTCTTAATGACATGAACAATTATTTTTTCGTAGCTTTTTAGAAGAAATAGAGTAATTTATTAACATTTGAGTAGGTATTTTGTATACAATAATAAATTTATGACACTTCATTATTATAATATACATATTATATTATATATGTATATCTCAGATACATGCATCATTATTTTACATTTGTTCTGTATCATCTGAGTCCTATATTTCCTACTACACATGTGTGCCAAATTAATCTCATTTCATTGCTTGCTCTATGTATTGCTTGATACCAATATGAAACAATATAAGGTCATATGAAAAGTAAAATATATTATATAAACATTTTTCTTTTTTAATATACTATTAACTGTACACAACATAGTTAAGTGTTTTGCCTAATATTATTAACATCAAAGTCCATTTGTATTCTCCAATTTGGTATTTATTTTGTCACTGATACACCATATCAGAGATAGACAAAGTTTTAATGAATAATAGTTACCACTTAACACATAATATATTGAATATTTTAACCTTACCAATTGCTTACTGTAAAATATATACCTAACCGTTGTAACCAAAACTAAATGTTTGAAACTGACAAGGGAACAGCAAAAAAAAAAAAAAAACACATGATTTTACAATCAATACATTTTTTCACTCTGCTGAGAATCTAAAACTAAAACAAATTTCTAATATTTATAGCTAATCATAGCTTAAAATTAGTCCTATTTATTTTTTTTAAAAATTTCATTGTGTGTAGGAAATTATAATTTAATTAATAGTGGAATACTTATTTCAAGTTTCTGGGATTAATATTTTTTTAATTATAATAAAATAATATTGTTTGATGGGATACCACGATTGATAGTCATAATATTATAGGCATTAACCATAAGTTTCAAGTTTAATTATATTTTTTGATATAACAGTCCACAATATATTTATTTTTTTAACCAATGTCGTCCAATTTCGAACTTGAAATGTTTATTTAAAACATAGGTAATGGATGGTGATAAATTTGAATTCAATAATATGATACCATTGTATACAAAAGATGGTTTGTCAGCATTGGATATTATTTTATATTATATTTATATTGTTATTACTAATACGGTGACAGGTAAGTTGAATTAATATTATTTTCATATTATCATATTTCAAAATTTGTATATAATAATATACTATATGTTTATAAACATTTTAAAAGTGTTTAACTACTTAAATTTAATCATACATAAATCATTGTTATTTAAAAGTAGAATATTTCAAATATCCATTAAAGCACAAAAGGGGGTCAAGTGGATGTCGCTCTGCTGTACAGTAGGTTACAAGTAGAATGTAGATCACTGTATAATGGATGGTATTAAATTTGAATTCAATGATATAATATCATTGTATACGAAAAACAATTCTAAACAGAGACGGTATGTCAGTCTAGGATATTTTAAAATATATTGATATTGTTATTATACGGTAGCTGGTAAGTTGAATAAATATTATTTAATTATTAACCTAAAATAATCAGTGATGCTGGAAAAATATTATAATATATACTAAGTATAATTATTATACTTCTACTCGTTAAAATTAATTTTAATATGTAATTTCGTCCTAATCTGAACTTAAAATGTCTGTAAAAATAACTGTGTTTATATATTTTTCAGATTTTATGATTATAGTATGTACTATTTATAAGAATCTTTGTTTTAAATTTTCAATCCTTAGTTATAAAATCTGACCATTTTATAATTGTTTAATTACAATGATTGATAATTTTTGAGAATTTTGTCAAAATTCAAACTTTAAATGCTTATATAAAAAAAATGTATGCCTATGTATTTTTAATATTTTTCAATTGCTATTGTAATAATATATCAGGAGCCTTGTATTAAATATTCATTATTTTTGGCCCAACAAATAAAAATTTATTGGTATTTATATAAAAAAAAAATTGAAAATTTAAATGATCCGTAAAAAGCTCAAAAACAGTCAGAATATATTCAAAATTAGATGGTGTATAGAAAACGCTAATATAAACATTCAGTGAAATACTGAAATTAGCATGCATCTACAGTTATTTGTTTTTGAATTGCAACAAAATAAGAAAATCGCTACATAAGAAAACGAGTGAATATCTAATCTTGTAAGAATTTGAACTTAAAATGCTCATAAAAATGTATTATGACTTGCTTATAAACATTTTTTTATTGATAAAATTGGGCAAACTTATGAGGAATTTTGTATTACATTTTCAAACCTTAGATTTAAAAATAAAATTTTTTATGAATTTCTAACTCAAAATAAATTGCACATTTTCGTCATTTTTACGTATTTTGTCAAAATTTGAACTTTGATTACTTATAAATAAAAAATTGTGACTACGGATTTTTAATATTTTTCATCTGCCTTTAAAACTATATATTAGAAGCCTACTATTAAATGTTCAAGTTTTTTTACCCAACAAATAAAGTTTTATAGAAATCTATAGAAAAAAAACCTAAAAAAATTGAAAAATGAAAATGTCCGAAAACAGCTCAAGATTAATCAAAATATTTTAAAAATGTTATGGTATATAAAAAATGTTAATATAAACATTCAGTCAAAATTTCATGTCCCTACGGTCATTTCTTTTAGAGTTATACCAAAAACCAAAATCGATTTTGTCGAAAATTGGTTTTCCGTAAAAATTCCCGTTTTTGCCTTAATTTTTCATTTGTTTTTCACGGCGCTTTGAAAACTACTGGGAAATTTAACTTTTGACCCCCCAAAGTACCAACTAGATTCACTTTCCTATCAGAAAAGGTACTATTGAAGAAAATCGAAGCATTTTTACTGTCCTAAAAGGTGATGACAGACACAAAAAAAAAATAAAAATAATAAAACAATAAAAAAACACACATCATTGTAAAATCAATACATTCATCGCTCCGCTCAGAATCTAAAATAGACAAAATATTTTGAAAATTATATCATGTTAATTTAATGAATAGTGTTCGAAAATTTCAAGAATCCACGATTTTTTTGTTAAATTAAATTTTACATTCGGAAAATTAAAGTCTATATTCTATGTTTAAACCATCTATTGATAAGTGGAGCTGTAATTTTTAGCTTAGGTACTGGATGATTATTTTAAAATTTAAATTGGATTTACCTATTGAATATAAGTCTCACACACATGTTTTTACTCAATCTTGTATAAACAAAATTCTATGTACTTTTTATAACTAAAATATATTAGACTTTTGCATTTTTTCCTTATCTATTTAAAATGAAAAAAACATTGACCTTATTACATTAAATACAGATGTTTAATTCATTTCCTGTAGAAAACTAAAAAGTAAAAAGTGATCTTAGGTTATTTTTTCTTTCCCAAGTACCATTTGTATCATGACAAACATCTTATGAATAATTTTAACAACATTTTTGTTAAGACAAATATCATTAAAACTAAATTCAACCCATTAGTCTGTCCGATTTTTTATATTTAATATTATATTTATTTAATTTTGTTAGGTATATTTAAAATAATAATTTTGGTATTAACGTATCATTATTCACTATAGCCTATGGGTGTAAGAACTAAAATACTTAAGACTTCGAAATGTAGTTAAAAAATTAAACGTCTAAATCTTAACTAGCACAGTAATACAACTGTATAAAAACTATGTTATCGTTATGTTACATAATACATTTTACAGCGAGAGAAAAAGATTTCCTGGTTTGGATTTTGAATATTGTTAATGTGTGTTCATCTTATGTTAATTTGCTTTAAAAATACAAACATTTAGTAGGTAAACGTTGGTACAAAACCTGTATTATCAATTCAAAAAATTAACTTGTATGATGTAAAATAATTTATAACTTTTATTGTTTTTTATTGATTTATAGTTAACTTATTTATGCTTTCAAAGTTTCAAATAAAATGTATTTTTAAAATCAAATGACCGTGCCCGTGTACTATGAGGAGTCTAGGAAATATAAATTGTTTTGGCACTCCCCAACTTCATACCTAATATGAACTCTTTATTATCATGAGGTATATAATTATAACTTATAAGCAATAAAAAAAAAATAATTTGTTCTATAAAGACATATAAAGTAGGTATACAAATTAAAAATCTATAGATACCTAATATAGATATAGCCTATTGCCTATAGATAACAACGTTTCAATTTATAAGATTTCTAGAGTCTCCACCATTATTGTTTGGTAAATCTAAGTTTCCACCAAAAATAGTTTTTTAAATACAGAGTATTATATCATTGATTTTTAGTATAAAATAATAATACAACATTGACAGATACTCTTGCGTATCGAAGCCAGACGAATGTTGTACACATTACACGGTAGTACGGTACACTACTCAGTCTAATATAATAGTAGGTAATATTGTATATTGTAATAGTACATGATATACCTATATATGTAATATAATGTTGTCCGTACGTACTTTTCAATTTTACAATATGTTTTTTCAATACTTAAATTATATTGCATCGGCTATTCGACTACCAGGCCGTTCTAATTTACATTGTATTTACATATAATTTACATTATAGTTTATACTTATATTAAGTTGTATAACTCGATTTACTTTAAGAAGTTGATATCCTAGTAGATGTGGCATACTGGTACTCAAATGTGGTGTTTGTTTCTTGGTCTTTGAACTCTAGGCATTCTGTTATATATGTTTGACAGTTGACCGTGTATTCCACATTTTCACTCTATTTTATACGCATATAGGAGATCATTTCTGGATTTTAAGTGGTGATGTGTTGTGAATGTGTGCCTTATTTGAAATACACATTATATTGGATTTAAAACAGTGTAAATTATATTTTATTCTATTTGTGGAGCCCGGTTTTAAATTTTCAATCCTATTAGCTATAAATTCTGAACATTTTAAACTACAAAATCATTTTTAGATTTTAAATTTGATAAATGTTGTCAAAAATTTGTAAAAATTGTACCTATTTTAAATGCTTATTAACAAAAACTGTGCATATTTATTTATTTTTCAACTGTTATTGTAACAATCTGATTTATTGTTCAATAGCCTTGTATTAGACTTTTACGCTTTTTGACCCAATAAATAACATTTTTTTGACATTTATAGAAAAAACTAAAAAAAATTAATTTAAAATGTTCGTAAACAGCTCAAAACAAGTCAATATATTTTGAACATTTATCAAGTATAAACATAATATGGTGTAAATTTCAAGTATCTGCAGTTATTCGTTTTTGAATTACATCAAAATAAGAAAATCGCTACACCAAAAATCGAGTTTAAAAAAAAAAAAACGTTTGAAAAAATTTAACTCGAATTTCCTGTTACCCTTTTTTTTTGATAATGATAGACAAACTTATTAGGAATCTTGTATTAAATTTTTAAATCTAAGATTAAAAAAGAAAAATATTAATAAAATTCTAACTCAAAGTAGTTTTCAAATTTTTGTGATTTTTACGTCTTTTGTCAAAGAGTGGAAAAATATGAAGGTAGTCCCTGATAGATATCTAGATCTAGTTGCCAGTTGGTATATAGTTGGTCAACTTTGAAGTTACAAGTCAAAAGTTAAATATCCAAGTATTTTTCAAAATTTTTTAAAATAGTCAAAATAAATTACGGAAAATACCCGTTTGTAAGCAACACTAAATGTTGACAACATCGATTTGGTTTTTTGTGGTATGTAACTCAATAATGAATAACCATAGATACTTATTTGAAATATGCATAAAATATTAAATTAATATTTTTCAAGAAATTATATAATTTTCAAAATATTTAGGGTCTTTTTCAGTTATTTATAGACTTTAGAAACTTTTTACTTACTTACATTTTTTTTTCTATAAATGTTGATTCAATTTTTAATATTTTTCAACTGTCGTTGTAATAATATATTGCCTCGTATTTAATTTTCAAGATTTTTGATTCAACGAATAAAAATTTTATTGACATTTATAGAAAAAAAAAAATAATTGGAACCTGAATTTATGTCCGTAAACAGTTCAGAACAAATTAAAATACTTCGAAAATATTATCGTG
The DNA here is from genome assembly GCA_027563435.1 of Nasonovia ribisnigri. Classification (NCBI taxonomy): domain Eukaryota; kingdom Metazoa; phylum Arthropoda; class Insecta; order Hemiptera; family Aphididae; genus Nasonovia; species Nasonovia ribisnigri. The sequence continues at coordinate 245,036 of JANEHU010004345.1, forward strand.
TATAGTAAATGCTAAGATAAACAACCAGTGAAAATTTCATGTATATAAGGTAATTTGTTTTAGAGTTACACCAAAAACCAAAATCGCTTTTGTTAAAATCGATTTTGCGGAAATATTCCCTTTTTTCCTTAATTGTTATTTTGTTTTTCTCGGCACTTTTGAAAACTATTGGGAATTTTAAATTTCTCCTTGAACCTCCTGAATGCACTATCTAGATTTACTTTCACATCGAACAAGGTACTGTTGAAGAAAATCGAAGCAGTTGTACTGCCCCAAAACGGTGACAACAGACACAAAAACAAAAAAAATAAAAAACACACTTCATTGTAAAATCAATACATGCATCCCTCCGCTCAGAATCTAAAACATTAGAAAAATTGTTCAGAATAATAACATACTGTTTGTATAATATAATAGTTAAATGCATACTGTACAATTATGTATAATAATCGTACCAATGTACCGACAAAAATCGTTTTTTTTAAAACAAATGTAGGCATCTAGCTATAATGATATTTACCATATTTACCATAGGCAATATAAAATCATTACAAAATTTAAATAAAATAAAAAATAAAAATAAGAATTACAGTTGAATTTTAAAAGGCTTATTAATATTTTAGGAACAGATTGAATAATTTTTTCTTTGGGTGAGGGCTATTACAAGTTATGTGGGTGACAGCTAACCTGCAGCCACCCCTTAGCCACTTATGACTATATGTATTGATTTTATGCCATCTGTACAGTAACCAGAACTATTGTGATAATGTAACTCAATAATTGATGTTCTAAAAATAACCTGATCCTACTTTATTCTGAAAATTGTTATTGTACATTGTTTACGATAAATCTCTAAAGAACCTCCACAGATCTATAAAATGCATAGGTTCATCAGCTAGTACCTATATAGTCAGTACAAACTACAGAGGAAAACAATATTAGAAAAGTAAAAACATACTATGCAACTACTTATTACCAAACAGATGGGGGGGGGGGTCAACCATCATGCCACCCCTGAATTTATAGACCGCGAACTCTGTCTATTGTAGTAGGATTTGCCCGATATAGGCATATATAGCTATGTAAATGTAATAATGTAATATAAGTTCGCGCTCGGCGCTTGCAGAGCGGTGGGTAGAGAGGTTTACCCGCTGTCTGAACCCGTGGGTAGGCAGGACAATTAAACACAACACAATAATACATATTATTATTAACATTGAGTATTTGTGTGCATACACAAACAGAGACCTGAGCCACTGAACTATGTTTAACGAGGGAAGCAAATATACGTATAGCATTATAGCTTAAACAAATACTGAAATACCTAGAACAAGGTATTCGCTTGAATCCATATTATTGAGAGCTTATGTTTTTTTTTGCGTAACTCAAAGTTCAAACCTGAGAATTGACATAACTACTTTATAGTTTATAATATAATGTTTACGACTACTTATACTATTATATCCATTAATCATTATGCGTATTAAAATAATTATATCATGCCAATTTTTTCTGTTTGATCGACCTATTGTTTTATTTTTAAAAGGGATGCGTACGCTGTACCCATATTATTAAATACTTATTGAAACTAGGAACATAATATAATTGGCAATTTTCAAACAAAATACAAATGGACAATGACCTTTTTTTCAGGACATTATAATATTACGGTGAACTATATAATATGTTATATACTTATATGTATATATAGGACTATAGGAGTTAGGACTGGATTCAACCATAAGATTATAAGGTGCCTCAAAACCTTATAAAATTCCCTTAAATTCCAAAATTGACAAAAACCCGATGTTTTAAAGGAATAAAAAGCTTATAATTTAATTACAAGTCAGTTAAAAAAGAGTGGATGATTAGGGATTTATTTGAAAAAATTACCTATAAGGCTATAAAATGATTAAACCAAACAAAAGTTGTATCATATCTGCAATGTGGATAGTTGATAACTTATAGCACTCATTTGTAAACTAAATTCGAAATCTGTTATGCAATATAAGTAGGTGTTCAACGATATAATATTATTTAATAAGGTACGGTTTAAAATTGTATTTGGGGTTACATTGGTAGGTACTCGAGGCTTTGAGTACTTTTGACTTAATATTTATTTTAATTTTATTTATTTCGAATAGTACATGACTCGAAGCGCTTTTATTCTGTTTATCCTCTATTAAAAACTTCGTGCTACACTCAGACCTCGAGCGACACTTTGCACGACCCGGGCGGAATCAATAAACGACGTATATATAAGTTGTAGCGTACACACACCCAAACGCTCGCGTACACTATAGTGGGGTGGATGTGAGGGGTGCGAAACGAAAAAAAGGAAAATTCCGAGTAGAAAACGCTCGGCGATAATATAATCGTATAATAATGTATCTATACATACATATAATATTGTGTTATAATATGGTTTTTTGCGAGCGGTGTTTCGAGCTCGTCGAGCGGGCAACACTGCGGTATCGAGCACGGCGCGCCGCCGACCGAGTACACCGCCGCCGACGCGGACGCTATTCGCACGCCGTCGCCGCGCCACCGTATACGTCGGCGTACCGTATTTTTATTGTGCGCGCCCGCCCGTCGTCATCGATCGCCGCTGCAGCCGACCCGCTGCCGCCACCGATACCATTTTCACCGGTCCCGCGAAAGCTGACCGTCGTGCGAGTCAGTCTCAGTCATCGCTGCGCCCAATTAAAACGACAACGCCACCCGACTCGCACTTTTCTCGACCACCGTTTCGGGTCATTCGCATCCTCCGGCGGGTCGCTCCCCCCCTTTCCGAGTACAGCCGCGTTCCGTTTCGCCGACCTAGGTACCCCGCAACCGCGCGGTCGCCACCATGGTCAAGCACAACACGGACACGAACGGCATCGGGTACGAATGGGAATACGCCAAGGTGAAGGATGACCGGACGATATGGCAGAAGATCATCATGGGCATATACAACCCGAGCTCGCATGAGTTTCTCGGCCGGTCCGCCAAGAGTTGGGGTGAATATAATATTATCCATGTTATTCATCATAGGTACCTAATATCCACGAAGGACCGCGCCTATAACCGTTACTGCGATACGTAATATAATATAATATTTTATAATGGTTACTGCAAACGACAGTCATATGCGTAGGATGGACGGGGGTGGAGCGCCAGATCCTCCCTCACATAGCTTTTAAAAGTATGCAAGTTTGCAGTGTCTCCTGCACATATTGAAATTAGGTATTAGTCATTTAAAACGATAATTTGGTTACCTATTCATTAGACTTCACGATTGACGTGAGTATTATATAAATGCAATTAAAATATTAAATATTAGCATTGTTAAAAGTTGATATTTTTGATATTGTCATTATAGCTAGGTTTATTTTCCGTCTCCCTTTCCCGAACACCATTAAAAAAATCTCGTCTTCATCACTGATCGTGCGTGTTACATACACAGCACTCGTGTACCCCACCCGAACCACCCCTCGCGCCCACCACCACCACCCCGCCATCACACACGTACCTACCCTGCCTATGTGTAAGTGGCGTGTGGAAGGTACGCTTTTATCGTGATGGTTGTGGGCGGGACGGGCGGTTTCGGAATTGATTTTTTCCGATCTGATTTAGGTATACATGTCATCACGTGTACCTGATGATGTATCCCATGATGGGTTGTGGTAATTAGGTCACCGAGATTACAATGGCTTTTAGAAATGTGTGGCCTTTCAAAGGGGGAGGGGGAGTTAAAAAAGTTCGAATTCCTTTCGTCTTTTTTTACAGACTACAGATTTACGCACGTGGTTCACTCAGCATAAAAGTATTTTTTTCGTATCATTTCACGTTTATAATTCTTAGCAATTTTTATCACGAATTTTGACACACCCCACACGTTACAAGCCGGCAGAACTCTCAAATAAAAACGATCAATAGCTTACCTATACATGTACAATATAGCTGCTATATTACACCACTGTGTGTTTGTGAATAAATAGGTGGCCTTAAAAGAGATCGTTTAAAAGGGACTTAGAACGGCAGGGCCACAGGTCAACGACTGAATTATATATATTATAAGTACCTACCTACTAAATAGTATACCTATTTACATTATTATTTATTACCCATGTGTCTAGTCCTAGGGTTTACTGTAGCAAATTTCGGACGTATAAGCGTATAAGCGTTTGTGCCTGTACCGAGGACAACAACAGATCGCAAATATATAAATGCTCCGAAAACATCATTCACGGTGTTAAAATAAGTTGCAGAGCTGACCGACACCGCCGAATCGTCCCGTTTCTCCCGGCCAGCTGTTTATAGCTTTATCGTATATTATACGCGTCGTAGACGGTTTATGTTTTCTTCGTTTCTGCGCGCCACCTAGTCGCCTGTACATCAGTACATGACAGTATGACATTATAGTATATAGATAGACACGCACACACACACACACACACACACACACACACACACACACACACACACACACACACACACACAGTGATCGTATATTTGTGTATGCATAAGCGACAGTGGTTGTAATTTACAACTTGAGAAGTCTCTCCATCCCCTGTGACATTATTTTAACCACATTTTTTCCCAAATATTTTTTCTATGCCTATTTGCTCGTTTTGTTTACCCGAAAGTCGTAAAAACGTAGGTATAAACGATCAAAGGACGTTTAGACTGCCATGACGTTAGAGCGAACGCACTTATTTACGTGATACTAACGGGCCTGACCGAGTAATACGATGCGTGTCATAAGGTGTACCGGCTCATACGAATCGATAGCATATTAAAGCTGTGGTGATGGTGACCTACCAACAAAAAAGTTGAAAATCATTTATATATAAATATATAATATCCATACAAATCCATGGGGATTTTACGAAAAACGATCGAACGCAATAACGCATATAACTAAGACTAACCAAACCGCATATTAGACATTTACCTAGTATAAATTATTATTTATAACAGTTATAACGTTATAACCTGGTAATACCTATGTCGTTGTTATTGTACCTTCATACTCAGTAGTGGACGGGCTAGAGTGGTGGATGAGCCTGGGCCTGGCGAAAATTTGGGCTGCTTGAATAAACTTGGTCCTTAACTTATAAATATTTTATTATACGCCCAAAATTGGGTCGAATTTTCCTTTCCCGGGACCAATTTGTATTCCCAGTCCACCACTCTTCGTACTTAACATAATCTTTATTTCACGTAATATTAAAGATTTATGTAAATATTATACAGACCGTTTGATTTTTTTTTCTAGTCCATTAAAATTGGTATTCTCTTTTAAGACCCGATCGCAACGGTGGGTGTAACACTGTAACATATGTGTATTTTCCGCACTATATATCATGCTCTCCAGCGAATTCGGAATGTAAGTGTTCGTGTGTATATGTATGTGTGTGTGCGGGTTTGTGTGCAGTTCGTTAATTTTATATGAGTAAACGCCGTTGCCAATACCGTCTAAGAATAGAAGAAAAACACGCACACGCACGAAGTATATAAGTATATAGTATATATTATAATCGAGTTTAGCAACACGCGCTTGCATCTTCCCATGATTTTAAGAACTGTGACTGAAAGTATTTCTAAGTTTAGAACAACCTCCGCTAGTCTCGTTTCGTCGGATATACTACGAAATTATTATATCATATACCTACGTCCTATGTATATATTTATTTACACTGTGTTATGTCTCTTAAGGTTTGAGTGCTTTAATAACCTTCCTCTTAAATATTTTTTTTCAATTTTACGTGTTTCGCCCGTCATTCCGTTAATATTCGGTAACGCCGTTCAGCTGTGCAGTGTTTGAGGATGGAAACGAAGGGGATAGTTGCTCCGGGCGATCAATTGTTTAGGGCATACAAATGTGTAGGGTATTTTTTTAATGATGTATTGAGCTTTTCTATTACAAAATTATTAGAAAAATGGGTTCTTATTTCTTAAACTTATAATATAAATTATAATTATGTAATACAGTGGAAACTGCAGGCATATGCTGTGTAACGGGGTAGGGGAACCTATTATATTTAGATAATTCAGTGAGGGTTTTCATAGCTAATCTATTTTATAAGCTATAATTCGTTTCAGTTCTTACCAAATCACAGTAAGGTAATGTGCCTACAATCTACATATATATATATAAATTCGTAACAGTGTATTTATTATTACTTTTTTTTTGCGGTAGGTGAAATGAGGAACAAAATAAAAATAAACAAATAAGGACAAAACTATAATGATACAATATTGCCCTACGCACATGTTTGTAGCACTACAATATAATATATGAATATTATGTATTTATGATGTATAGATAGTAGGTACAGTTGGTAACAGAAGACCTGACAAATTAAAATGAAAAATGTATACTAGTTAAACGTATAAAAATGTAATATTAACTATAACTGAAAATTCCTAAAAAGAATATTTTGATTAAAGTTATTACGTATCGAATTAATTTACTCCAAAAATGATTGATATTTAAAAAAAGTAAATGGATGAAGTCAACACGGATGCTTTTTTTTAATTTTTTCATCTCCACCTATATTATAAACCTATTTTATATACAAATCTTCTAAAGTAAATATTATATATACCTCTTAAATTTCATAAACAATGTAAGACAATTTGTAATATAAGCCATTGTAAAATGTATAGGCTAATGACCTTATCAGTCAAAGTCTATTTATTCTAATAAAAAAAAACAAACATTTTTACTATAAACAGTTTTCTCAAAATTAAGCTATTTTGAACTTTTTCAAACAAAATTAAATGAAATCTCAAATATTTAATTTTCAGTAGGTATTAAAAAATAAAAATAATAAATTGTATACTGTACTTCGAGTGCTACTGCCTACGAATTATAATTTATATAAAAATGTTTTTTAAATATTGATTAGAAAAAAGTTATTTCATTTGTCAGGTTATTGTATAGGCATCTACTCCGGTATCTACTTAGTCACTTAGAAGTTTGAATCAAAAACATGAAATACAAAACATAAAATAATAAAACCGTAGCCTAGAAAGTGGTGACGTAGTGTATGACATAACATATTATAATATACATGTAGGTACTATATATTTATACGTAAATACGAGAGTCGTCTGGTTTGCAAAATTCCCTATGCAGCCATAATAACTTATTGATTTTACCGACGTTCCGAACTTTGGCTAGTATTTGCCTTACAGACCGTTTTACGCATGTTTTATATTAGTATGCATTACTTAAAAGTTACAGCCCACGTCATTGTTGATTGTATTTTGTAATACATTATTGTGATTGTAAACATTACAAATTCTGTATCTAAGTCATTTCGTAGTATTAAAATTATATTATCTTCATAAACTTAATGTAACATTATATAATATAATATAGCAATTTTTAATTTAGTATGTATTGAAAATTTAACAGAATCCTAAAATCCTTATAGTTTTGTTAAAATAAACTAAGGAGTGTTGCCAAGTCCGTACATTCTCATCGATTATACACGATAATCGTTTTTTAAAATAGGATGGGTTTTATTACGAAACGCCTAAAATACCTGAAAATACAAATTAAAAATGAATGCTATTCGATAATTTTATATGTATACATTGGTAGTTAAATCTTAAAAGCCACGGTATACCGTGCAGAAAATAATTAACGGGATAACGAAGAATGAAATTATTAAATAATTTTTTTTTATTATTATTATTTAAAAATATACCTCTACTGGTTATTGGCGTTTTTAAAAATACAAAACATTTTATAATTTATAGAAAAAAACAAAAACTAATTATGTATTGATACTTGAAAGGCTTATATGTTAATTTAAATTACATCTGATATAATCTCTGTGGACTAACACAGTGTGGTATAAGTCATATTCTCTGGATAAGGTTCGTCTCTTTGAGGAGTGGAAGAAAAATCGATGTCGTCTTAAATAAGTTGTATTTTGTACGTTGTAAGACATCTGTAAATTGCCTATACATACTCGACATCACAACATTTTTGTAAACTGTGACACTCGAGGTGATACTTTAATAGTCTAAAAACTTAAAAGGTGTTCATTATAAATTATAATGTATTTTTGTAGTGCAAAAATAGATACGAACATAAATACAAAAAACTTTCATATTGCATAATAATATAATATATAGGTATAGGTGGTGCCTAATAGATATTTATAATTTATATGATGTAATATTAAATATATGAAGAGTGCAGAGTTGGGCAAAATACCAAAAATATTAAGATATTAAATACAAATATTTAATTTCAAAAGTAATACAGAATATGTACTAATTACAAATAGTTTTCACGACTTAGAAATTATTAAATACAAACCTATATGATTATATTTGTTAATGGCAAAGTGCCTTCGACGAAAAGTTTCTTTAAAGAAATAGTATAGTGCATATAAATTCTTTATAATTATATATAGACATTTACCACTATTTACTTACTGCTATTCAGCATATTGAAGGTATTAATGTATTATTATTTATTATTAATACCAATAAGCAATAATATAATTATATTAGTAGTTGAATAATTTGCCTATAATTGGCAATGTATATTAGAATTTAAGATTCATTAAAAATTGTATAAGTAATACATTAGTAAATTGCAATAAGTAAATTACCATAAAAATGTGGTTTACTAATACAAAAGGTAATATAATAAACAATTAGTTATTTATCTTACTATATACAGTCGCCAATGATTACTGCAGCCGGCAAATAAAAAGTAGGTTTTTAAATTGTATAATATTGTAGTATTATAAGTGTAAAATATACAACTACGTGCACTTAAAACTTCTAACTATTAAATACCTTCATAGAGCATAAAGTATTTGAAAACTGAAATTATATCATAACCATTTGATATTATTTAATATTAATGTTTAAATACTGTCAACGATACATATTGGCTATTGACTATTGTTGTATTTAACGTAGATGACAAATGACAATATTAGTAAATACAATTTTACACTCAATGTAAAAATTCTAAATTAAGACGTACATAAAAAATTACTGTAGATCTAAGCTCAAATTTTGTTTCAATTTCTTTTAACATCAACTTGTGAGGAACCTTGTATTCAATTTTCAAATTGTTTGATCGGAATACATTTTTATCGACAATAATTAAAACAAATCATAAAAATCAAAATTTCTGATGCCTATAAAACCTAATATATATATCACTCGTGAATACATACATAATAAGTAGGGGAGTCCTGGATAGTTGAACTAAGAAGTCTAAGAACTCTTAGAAAACTAAATATAACTTCTTTTGTGATCAATATAGAGAAATGGAATTGATTTCTAAAGAAAGCTTGGCTACATAGTAACCTAGTTATAATAAATTCCATATTATTCTATATTTATAACCATGAGTGCTACGTTGATGTGTCCTAAAGTTGGAGAGTGGCTCAAATCTACCTGCTGGGCGGGTGATTTGAACCAAGGAATCGAGAGATATGAACATATCAAAGAATGTCATGAACATAAATAATTATATTTGTAGTCACAGACATTTTAATTTTAGGAACAATAGTCAATAACTATACAGTTTATTGTTTATATGTAACATTTTTATGAATAGATTACAATAACAAAAACAAATGTTTGGATTTTTTAGTAAAAACAATTTTTTTTAGACTTTGAATTATAATTTAATACCTATTGTAACATTTTTTCAAATACTTTTTTTATAAATAACAATAATAAACGAATCTTTTTAGTTTTCTTATTACCTACCATATATAACCATAGTTCACATTCTCTCTAGACCTTGGTTCGTGATTCAAATGTCCACTACCTCATCAAGTTTGATAAATTGTGAAATAAAAGTAAAATATCATTGATAAAACTACATCAAATTGCAAAACTATTAATAAATACAGTGTATAGACCTTAAAATATGAATAGATTATGATAAAACAACAAACAATTTTTTTACTTTGATAACATTAAAACATATTTTTATTCATAACAATGAAACGGCTTTTTGAAATGTTGTGTTGCCACATAGGTATATGTTTATGGAGTGATAATGCACGTAAATCGTTATGATTCAGCTGTTGTCTCAGTATAGCGTGAAAAAAATGAGTGAGGTTCACGTCCTCCTCTGTTTAAGTGTCCCGGACTCCCACTACATAAACTACATTTTTAATTGAAAAATAATAATAATTAATTTTTATATATTTCAGGAGGAATTCTGCTCTTCTATGCCGTGTTTTATTCAAGTTTGGCATGTATGTTCGCCATCTGTATGAAAGTGCTTCTATCTACGTTGAACGACCATACGCCTCATTTCACATTGACCAGCTCGATAATTGGCACAAACCCTGGTACGTAAATTTAATTATTTTTTTTCATTAAACACTATGCGGTTTTATTCGAAAGATTTTATAACTATTTTAGTACATTCTATTATGATAACTTATTCATAATCTCGCGAGCATGGATTTATATGATTTTAGCTTAGTGTAAAGTAGGTATTGTATTATATTTAAACCTATAAATAGGATTTCCTACAATAAGCGCGGTACTCACGTGGATTTAATTATGTCCCAAATATTCAAAAATATTCTTCAATACATTTATACATTATAATTACCGAATAATTTATCATGCAATATCATACATTATACAATATCGAGATAATTATTTTCTGTGATAACCTTTAAAAAATACAAAATAATAATGTATGAGTATACAGAAGGAATTTGTAGTCGGTTTTCTTAAGGATGTACCTACCTATGACCTACCATACTTTTAATTTCGTCTTTGATCAATTATTAGTTATTATTTATGAAAATTATATATTATACAAGCATGCAATACGTGTAGGTATCTATGGTTATATGAAACATGAGTACAGATCAAATGTGTTTTACAGGACTAGGATTTCGACCCATGTCCCCGAACGTCGAAGATGGATCACTAATTTACTACGCAGCGGATAACGCAACTAATGTAGAGGCGTGGACTACTGAATTAGACAAGTTCCTGGCTGGTAAGTAAAAAAAAAATGATCACATAATATATGACAATTATAGGGGTAGTCAGTTATCATACCCTTCAGAATGCATGGAAAACAAAAAATGTATAATCCGGTAAAATTAAATTAGTAGGTACTTAAGGTAATTGCAAACGGACAATTATTATTTCAACCAAAATGTACCAATCTTTCGTTAATATATGTCTCTTAAAATCAATTCAAGCCACTTTATTAAAATTTCGTTCCTAAACTCCTATACATTTTGTTTGAATATTTAAAATGTACGAAATTTTAAATGTTGATTATTCAAAAATTAAAGTAAATATCTTAAAATGTTTCCTGATCGATCTCAATGAGACATATTAACGAATTCAAATCAGTTTACAGAAGTCTTATATCTTGTTATCAGGTCCATTGGTAGGATTGACAAAAAGGACATACAAATGAGCATAAATTGTTTACCGTTCACGCGCGCAACTCCATGGCAGTGACTTCTACGTGCGCGTGCAGGAACGTTCCGCTATTTTATTTACACACAGTCACACACACAAATTATCACTTAGTACTTACTACACACACATTTACAAGACCCTTATGTAAACAGATTGAAAATTGCCTGTTTTGAACTCCTTAAAAACTGTCCGTTTGCAGTCCCCTTAACTAAAACTTAATTTTGTCAAAATATTGCAATGTGATTAAAGCAACACATTTGTTTGTAAAAAATTTAATATTTTGTACCTACAGTTTTATTAAATCCAATGTATCAAATTTTTTTGCATAATTTTTAAAGATTTTGGCACTGAATTGATTGTTTGTATAGCGTTGAGGCGATTAAAACTCATATCATTCCCACACCTGCCTCCATAGAGGATGCTTTTATGGCTTTTAGGTAGTGCAAAAATTATAAGCTAAGTTATATGAATGGTTTCAGTGTACAAGAACAAGACATTGTTGCCAGACAAAGGTAATAACCAACAGAAGTGTGGATACAATATGCCACCACAAAAGGACAAGGTTTGCGAGGTCAGCCTAGCCAACATGGGACCATGCGCAACCGAATACAAATATCAATACCATAAAGCTCAGCCCTGCGTTTTCATTAAGCTCAATAAGGTTTGTATCCATAGAAGTTAATACCAACAATAATTTCAAATTTTATGCGAGCCAAATATTGTATTATGACGCTTTAAATGTGGTTGTAAGTAAAATCTTTAGATTATCGCAATAAAAAATATTGAAAACTTTTATATAAAATCAATCAGCATGTAAAGAAAAATATTATGTTTATTGTTGATTATTGTACGCAGTTTATTATTTAATTGTATAAATATTGTGTAGATTTTCGACTGGGAACCAGAATTCTATAATAACAAGACAGACATTCCAGCTGACATGCCACACGAACTTAAAGAGACAATTGCACAAAGAATGAAACACGAGGTAAATTGTTTCAAAATAATTACCGATTGATCTTAATCGATAATATACAATACCAATCATTGTTCTTGTTCACATGTATAGTTATTCACAATATGGGTTACCTGTGACGGAGAAGCGCCGGCTGACAAAGATAATATTGGACAACTAAAGTTATATCCACAAGACGGATTTCCTGGCTACTACTACCCGTACAGAAACAAGCATGACTATCTTAGCCCATTAATCGCCATACATTTCCTAAACCCAAAAAGTGAGTGGCTAGATGTATTTTTATTTAATAATATAATAATAATAATTTAGTTATTTCCAAACTTTTCTTCTCAAATGAATTAAATGGTACCTACTTAAATGTGTATAATATTTATTATACATAGTTTAATACATTGTTTATATTATATTATTATATACTTGAAATTTTAAGCATGCTTTGTTTATATAGTGAAATGTGAAAAATTATTTTCACAAAGCCCAAAGAGGATAATTTATTATTTGTTTGTTATATCCAATATTGCAGTTGATTATTAATCACAAACAATTAATTGGTACATTTATTTTTAATTTTATTTAACATACAATAATTAAATTATAAATATTTCATGTTTCTGATAATTCGTAATAAAAATAATATTATAAAATAATTCTCACTTTATTGTGTAGCATTAAACTATAGTTGGTATATGCTAGGTACCTATTGCTATAACTTTTCGGTTGAAATAAAAAAAGTAAAAATGTACATCTAATAATTTTGTTGTTGTTAAGTTAAGACAATACCTAGTTAGTAGTTTTTGTTTATTTGTTGTTACTATAGATAGATAGGATTCTCGCTCTGTATGTTTCACAGCATTTCTTGACATTTTATTGTTTATAAAATCACTTACTTGCAAGCCCGGATTAAGGGAAAGGGCTCGATCCAGGGACCATCTTTATCCCCGAAATTATAAGTTTTTTAATGCTTTCAAAACAATTTTCAAAAAAATAAAATTATTTTAGTAAGTACTGGGTTAGAGTAGTAAATGATACAAGTATTAACAGTCGTAAAAAATGTAGTGATATTATTTTTTTGAAATTCGAGTTGAAAGGGTTGTCCACTAAGTGTACGGTGTCCCGGGGCCCAATTTATTGATCTAAGGATCCGGGCTTGCTTACTTGTCATAATATATGCTTCATTTCAAAAACATCATTACCTTCACAGGAAGGTGGGAATAATATAATATGTTTATTTTTATGAAATGTTCAGATCTCCAATTATTTATCGATTCTAGTATTCTACCTTGTGTATACATACTACATAGTCTATAATCTTAATCTATATGGAGCTCCCAAAACAAATATTCTCAATTTAAAACCAAAAAAAACAATAAGTCATGATGATTATTATTTATTATAATATGCAACTAATAATATCGAATTTAATGTAATTCATGGGATGTACCCACAGATCAATTAAATTTATAAAATTTAAACGTTAGAACATACGAGCTTGTCGAGCTCTATAATTATTACTGATTTTTTTTAAAATGGTACCTAAATAACTAATTAACTAATATATGATATTTCCGAATAATTAACCAGCTTCTTTCGTTTGATTCATTTCAGGACACACTTTGATCAATGTGGAATGCCGTGCCTGGGCCAAGAACATATTTTACAAACGCAGCTTGCAAAACCGTGAAGGTTCCGTTCACTTTGAATTGATGATCGACTAAAGTTGCAGGCTCATAGTCGACAATTACGCCACTAAACCATTCGCTTTGTTCTCAGTTTTTTGGTGCATCACAAAACACAGAACATAGCCAGTTTATTTTTAGTACTATATTGTATTGTTAATCGGTTTAAGTGAAATCCCAACAAAACGCGTTTACTCCTTTTATATATATAAAAAAAAATTAATAACGTTAGGTATTTTTTTTTTTTTTGGCTTAGGAATGTTTCTTAAAGTTTAAAATACATTTATATATACTATATATTAATATTAATAAATAAAATAAGAGCACAGCAAAGTTAATTAATATACCTACTTATAATTCAAGCTTTTAAAAACGCTGTGCAAATTCACAGTTAATCGATATGTATTCATCTGACGACTTCAATGATTATCACTGCCTAACTTTTTTTTATCATTTCCCATAAATAAGTGTACCTATAGGTATTTTTACCGTGCGCAATATAGCTGGCTCGTTTAATTCATTCGGCTTATTTTAATAAGCAAATTCGGATATAACCAATGCAAGGTAGGCGATCTAATGATAAGATGTAGGAAAATTTTCTAATAAAAAGTAATTGTTATTAAAGACGAAACTCAGGTTTTTCATATAAATAAATAAAAATGAATGATGTAATTCGAATACTATTCACACACCGTCGTAAATCTCTATAAAGTTATCACTTTAAACGTAGCCATCGCCATATGCAGACATTAGGATTATTTTGTTTTTTTTTAGGGGCTAGCATTACTCAAATTTAAATGTCAAGGGGCCCGCATCCCTATTACTATAAACAATGGTTCTCTGATGTATATACAATTTCATTGTGGCATGGGGGGGGGGCTATTGAGATTTCTGGTGGGCTAAGCGCCCGAAAGCCCCCACGTCGATGTTCCCTTGTGGCCAGCACGTTAAAAATATGTATATACGATCATATTTACATGATATGGTTATAAAAAAATTAACTAAGGTACAACGATACTGGATTAGTGGCGTCATTTCTGGTGTTATGAGACCAGGGCGAAATGTTTACCGAAATGATAAAAAATATTTATTCCTCCCGTGGTTTTTTTATTTTTATTACTTAGGCTGGGGCTATACACGGCGATATTCGCGGCGAAATTCGTCGAGCGGATTTCGCAGCGGTTTTCGTTCTGTCTGGCTATACACAGCGAATTCGCGTGACGGATTCGCTCAATATTTTCGCCGCGATTTTCCAAATATTTAAAAATATTTATACCATAATTTTGACATAATTCAGTTCCAAAGTTATTAATATAATTCTATAATAAAAATTCTACACCCTGGTGGGGTTAGCACTAGACGTCAAGAATATTCACATAGCATGTGCGAGCACTTACGGTACCTGTTCATTATTTAGTCATTTTCGTTGTGTTCGTCGTAGTTATATCTATACTTCGGTATAGTATTGGTACTTACCAGCTAAAATATACAAAAAAATATATATATTAAAAACAGTCATTGTCACCGTTTTTATCATCACGAAAAATATGTCAAGTGAATTAACAGCTGAGGAGCTTGTGGCTATTGCTGTAGCACTAGAAGAAGACGAGAACAAGATCCAGAAGAAAAGAAAATATTCTGTTCATCCATTAAATAAGGAAAGGAAGAGAAAAGGCCAGTTTCATTTAATATATGATGATTTGCGTGTATATCCTGAAAAGTTTTTTTCTTATTATCGGATGTCTATGCCGACATTTGATGAATTGTTGAGTATCGTCAAATCCGACTTATTAAAAATGGAAAATTTCAAAAATGACACAATAACACCAGAAGAACGCTTGACAATTACTATAAAGTATGTATATTTTTATAATTATTAGATCATTATTTATATTTAAAAATCAAAATAACTTTTACATCGTGTACCTAATATTATAAAAAAAACATAATAGGTATACCATAATATAGGTACCTGTAGTAGACATCTATAAAAATAATTATAATACATCGTTTGTCTTTTGATTAGCCATAGAATATTCTTGATCTCTAACCGTTTTTTTCGAGTGTTTGCTGCGTGTACGTGTAAGGCTGAAGAGGTATATATGGTTGAAATTGAGGCTGATGTTGTGTATAAGGCTGAGGTGGTGTATAAGGCTGAGTTTGTGTATAAGACTGAGTTTGTGTATAAGGCTGAGATGGTGTATAAAGTTGATGTGGTGAGTAAGGCTGAGAAGTTTGGTTATCGTTTGTTGTATATTTTTGTACGAGTTGCATGACATCTATTCGGAATTTAATATTATTTTGATCATCCATACTCTTCATCGCTGGTAACAAAGAAAGCAAAAAATGTTTATTTCCATCAAAAACTTCTTCTTTGTTAGTTCTCTTCTCGATTGCGTTCAATACGTGTTCCTGAAACACAGATAGTTTTTTCTTCGACTGTTTAGGCACTGTATTAGGGACACTGGGAGACATTGCCTGGTCTGAAGCCGTCGGTGAATCGAGGTTATCTATAATATTGATTTCTTCTGCTGAATTATCAATTTCAGTGTGTGCCATGTTTCCTGAGGTACTGCAATTAAATACTATTTTCATTATTTGTTACTGATAAGAAAAGAAAATCCTTTTTATGGTATATTTCGTACACAATTTGTTTGCAGTAAAATCTCAATTTTATACAAGCAATTTATGTTTATTCACTATAAAAATAAATAGGGAAGTTAAAAAGTAAATACTTTGTAATTTATTTAAATCTACCTATTTAAAATTTATATAGTCATCAATTTCAAAATGTTTGTTTTTTGAATAAATTATTTTTCGCTAAATAGTTATGAAACTTAAAAATCAGTTTATGTCAGTATATAATTTAGTACCTTTAAGATACCATATAGTTACCAAAAAAATAAATATTTATTCCGAAAGCAGATCCAATAAAATAAAATAAAAATATGATATTTAACTTCTAAAAAGTGGGTAAGTTGATGTCGCTCTGCTGTACAGTATGTTACAAGTGGGTCACTGTAATGGATGGTGTTAAATTTGAATTCAATGATCTGAACATTTTATACATTTTTAACTACAAAATAATTATTAAATTTTAAATTTGATAAATTTTGTCAAAATTCGAACTTTAAATGCTTATAAAAAAAAATTGTGAATATGTATTTTTAATATTTTTCAACTGCTATTGTAACAATATATCAGTAGCCTTGAATTAAATTTTCATGTTTTTTTACCCAACAAATTTCATACATTGTATTAATATTTATAGAAAGAAAAACAAAAAAAATTGAAAACTGACAATGCCCACAGCTCAAAAAGAGTCAAACTATTTTCAAAATTGTATAGTGTATATAAAATGCAAATATAAACTACCATTGAAAATGAATATAAGTTAATTTTTTTTAAAGTTACACCAAAAACCAAATTTTTTGTCGAAAACCGATTTTGCGTAAAAATTCCCGTTTTTCCTTAATTGTTATGTTGTTTTACCCGGCGCTTTTGAAAACTATTGAGAATTTTAAAATTTGACCTCCTGAATACACCAACTAGAATCACTTTCCCATCAAACAAGATACCTACTGTTGAAGAAAATCGAATCAGTTTTACTGTCCGAAACCATGATGACAGACACAAAAAAAACACACATCATTGAAAAATTAATACACTCATCTCTCCGCTTAGAATCTAAAATGTTACGAACTAAAAAATTCAAAATTAATTTCAATTTAAATATATTAGCAAGTAGGTAATTAAAAATATATCACGTATAAAAATTTGAATTAAAACGACACTTAGATATTTCCTGATTAATTAAATGTATCTCTATTGAATACTTACGATCTTCCGTCTAAATTAGGTTGTAAAAATGACAGATTGTCAAAATAACAATATTTTGTTTTTTTTGTCATAGCTGATCCCGATTTATCATATTTCTGAACCTCTTTTTTAAATGTATCTTTTAGATTCTTCCATTTCCTCATAATGTGTATAACTAAATATGAAAAATGTTTTCATTAGGTACATGTGTTAAACAAGTGTAAAAAAGTGACATTTAATGGGTAGGTACCGCGTTGCATGCTGTGTAGGTTATAAATTATAAGTGGATCACTGTAATGGAAGGTGTTAAATTTGAAATCAATCGATATTACATTATAAAATATAATATTTTAAAGATGATATTATTGTGATTAAAGTAATTTATTTTTCTATTAAGCTTTACTACAGTGGGTTAAATTATTAATTTTTGCCTAGAAAATTGCATTTGAAAATAATAAATATCATTGTGTGTATAAAATATAACAGGTAATATATTTTAAAAGTTTCAAGTACTCATATATAATATTTTAAAATTATAACCAAAAAAATGTTGAAAGTAAATCCACGAACATTTTTTATAATGGTCTGAAGTTAGAACTATGACAAAATCCGTCAAATGTCAATGTGCATATATTATGTATAATATATATAATTTATATATATAAATAATATATTATATTATTTTGAGGTAGAAAATCATAAACATTTTTTATAAATATCTAAGATTTGAAAATAGAATGCAAAATTCCTCATAAGTCCTCCTTTTTTTAACAAAAAAAAGAAATTCTACTGGAAAGCAAACTGAGTATATATTATATAATATTTTAGATCTTTTTGTTACAATCTTAATTAATACGATTTTTATATTTTTATACGGTTTAGTAATTTGGTATAAGAATGTAAAATTTAGAATTATCATTTTAGGTATTTATCAACGGGAGCTACATTTAACCAATTGCATTTAGACTTTTTAATTGGAAAAAGTACAGTTCGAGTAATAATAAAAGAAACTCTCGGAGTTATATGGAAAAACTTACAGCCTTTAGAAATGCCAGAACCTACCAAAGACGTGTGGATTCAAACTGCCGAAGGATTTTATAATAATGCGAATTTTCCTAACTGCCTTGGCGCAGTCGATGGAAAGCATATTCGAATAATTAATCCGGCAAAAAGTGGTTCAGACTACTTTAATTATAAGCATTTTTTTTCTATAATTTTAATGGCTTTAGTAGATTCGAACTATTGTTTCCTTTCCATAGACGTTGGAGCTTATGGACGTGAAGGAGATCCTAATGTCTTCAAAAAGTCACCATTAGGTAAAAAGTTATACGATCGTCAACTGGACATCCCATTGCCAAAAAAGTTACCTAATGATGATGATGGTGTAGAACAACCATTTGTGATAGTTGGAGACGAAGCATTTGCCTTGCATGAAAACTTACTCAGGCCTTACCCAAGAAAAAATTTAGATTTGAAGAAAAAAATATTTAATATGAGACTCACTCGAGCTAGACGTTATGTGGAATGCACGTTTGGAATTCTAGCGAACAAGTGGAGAGTTTTTCATACGCCTATTTTAGTTGAACCTGAGTTTGCTACATTGATAGTAAAAGCAGCATGTGTTATTCACAATTTTGTTCGTCGTCGAGATGGTGTAGAATATGAAGATATACTTCACTGTCCATTTGAATCTATTAGTTCTGAAACTAACCTTGCTAGAGGGTCAACAATTAGTGCAAGAGATGTCCGAGATTACTTCGCTACATACTTTGATAGCCCAAAAGGACAATTAGATTGGCAGTACAATGCAGTACACTAATACCTACAATAATACCTATATTGTTTAGCAGTACTTATTTTCAATTTAAAATACTAACTTACATTTTTCTTTTTAAATTTTAAATTTTAAATGAACTGTATTTAAATAAAGATGTCGAAAAAGCAAAAGTATGTACTTAATTTAATCGTTTTTATTTTTTGCAGGTTATATACCTATTACTTCCTACACATTTGATTTATATTAACCATAGCAGATGCAAAGACATTTAATATACACTAAAATATATTTGTTATTAAAATTATGAATCCATGCATATTTAATTACAGATTTGAATTAAATAATTTCTATTAAATAATTAATATAATATAAATTAGGATTCGGATATTTATGCAATTAAAATTATTGTTATACTTAATATGCATTTATGCACTAAAAAATTAACAAATATGCATTCGAAATATGCACTAAAAATTATGAAATATACATTTTTAGCTAAGAACACAGCAAAATATGCACATTCCTAATTTTTATATTACATAATAGTTTATGTACTATGTTAATACGTGGTAAACTGTATTAGTTATACACAAAAATAAAATAAAATAAACTCAGTGAAATTAATTTTATAGTTGGTTTAAATAGTTCGATTGTTTAAATTGTTCTTAGAAAAAAAGTTTGAAAATGTACTGAAATATTTTTTAAATTCCAAAATATGCATTTAAAAAAAAAAACATAAAATATGCAAAATAAAAATTGAATAGGTTGATTCAGTAGAACATGAATCAAATTTGCATCCAAGTCAGCATTAAATTGAATAAATAGATATGCAATTTCATAAACATCCAAACATTCCAAACCCTAAATATAATTATTTTAATAATTAATATTACTCACTATAGTCATCTTTTTCTTTTAGATTAAGTCCAGACCAGTTTTCATTAATACCTTCGGCTACCGCAATCCATTCTTGTGTTTTTTTGTCTCGGAGTCTGTATTCTTCACTGGATGTGTCCCAAATGCATGGTCTATTTTGTATTTCAGCTATTAATCTTTCACAATCGATATTTTTGGTCATGTTAACGGAAAGACAGACAAAACAATAATAATCCAGTTTTACAAAATAGATGCCCTTCTCGTACCCCAATGAAAACTAATAATAATATTAATAGGTATATCACCACCTATATCACTACATTACGATGTTTAAAATTTTTAATTTTAGCCATGATGTTGGCGGAAATACACGCGATCCTATATAATAATTCATTTAACATTTTATATATGTACTAATATATATAAATAAATATATATATATATTTTTTTCGTACCTGGTGAAATAATATATTATTATGTTTACGATATTTATGATTTTACAATAATACTATTTACAATAATATTGTATTAAAATACCGTACTATAGTAATAATCGCCGCGAAATTCGTTAAACCAAAATACCCGTATAGCCGCTATCATTAAAAGTTAATATAAATAGACGGTTTTGCGGTTTTATGGATTGGACGGTTTTGGAAAAAATCGTCGGCCGACCGCGAATATCGCGGCGGATTAATTCGCGGCGAACTCGTATAGCCAGCCCGATTTAATTATATACGTTTTCGACGACAGCGGAATTCGCCGCGAAATCCGCTCGACGAATTTCGCCGCGAATATCGCCGTGTATAGCCCCAGCCTAACAGATGAAATTACTTTTGTTTCAATTGATATTTTTAAATTTTTTTTTTTTATATACCTATAATTTCTAGTCACTTACACTACATGTATAATATTAAAAAAATTATTATTATTTTTTAAGAGGCCGTTTTGGTTACAAAATTCGGCCGTAAAAAACATGCTTTCGTATTTCAAGTTTTCCTTAGCTCTCGATAGTCGTAAAAACATGATTTCACTAAAATAAACGTGAGAAGATTTTCTAGATTTTAAGTTTTTCGATTTTCGAAATTTTTTTTTAAACCGATTACATTTGCTTTTTAAATTTTCAAAAATGTATACAAAATAGACAATAAGACTGTAAGAGATATCAAAAATCTGGAACGTCATAATCTAGAAGAACTTCTCACGTGTATTTCGGCGAAAGAATCATGTTTCTACGACAAACGAGTGCTGAGGGAAACTTGAAGTACGAAAGTATGTTTTCGGTATGAAAAATTAAAATGTACATGTGCTCTGCTGACCGCTATGGCAGCGTTCGTGAATAGTTTTCATACCACTCATTCTAGCACAACTGTACGCACACCACACCCTAAGCAAAACCGGTTTTCATATCGCGGCCGATCACCCGCCGTTTATGAATAGTCGGTACGAAAACAATAATGTTGATGACAGAATATTCATTTAAATTTTTTTCATAATACCCTTAACGAATTTTATACTTCGTATATTATTATTCTTCTACTCACCATATTGAAAAAAATCAAAAATTTCACATCAGTTGTTATCAATCTTTTAAAACATCTACGATTTGAATTAATTATTTATTTTAACTTGTAGAGAATTATTAAAATTATATTTTTAACGTTGACCAACAAAATATGAAATCCAAATCTGTGTATACTTTTTTTTTTTTTTACTTAAAAGGAGACTTCATCATCTTACGTTTATTAGCCTACAATTGTAACAAATGTGGACAAAAATAAAGTATTTACAGATATTTACAATTTATGGTTTAAATGTACGTGATGGAAAAATTTGTACATTTTTTCGGTATTTTCATCGCTGAGAGTAAGTCGGAGGGATGTTGGGTTTTTGAAAATTTCCCTGGCTTCGGCGTATTTTAGGAATCTAGTGATAATATGGTCGATCGAGTGGTTCTCATTGCGTGTGTTGCATACTGGAGCGGGTTCTTTGGTGATGAGAAAGGAGTGGGTGTGGCATTGTGACCTTGTTCGGGTTATAATGATCTCGTCTCTTCTTTTTAGGTTACAGGGGAAGTTCCATTTTTTGATGAAAGGCTTAATAATGTTCCTTAATTTATTTGAGAGGGTAACGTTGCTCCAGTTTTTAAGCCATGTCCAGTAATCCAGTATTTTAAGGTTAATGGTGCCGAGTGACTCTGAGGATGTGGTTAGGTTTAGTTTTAAAGAATCCACATCCATAATGTCGCGGTAATTATGTCATGAACACAAAAATATCACGATGTCAAAAATATGAAAATACAATATTAATATATTATTATTTCTAATATAATTTACAGTATAATTTTATTCTATTAATTTTAAAATTTACACAATACACAGTCATACTTAATAAATAAAAAAAAGTAGTAAAATATTAATAGGTAATTAAAAATATTTTGATAAACAAATCAATAAATTATATTTTAAATTAATTTATATTGAAAGTTATACGAAATTCCACGCGGGTAATCGTTTTTTTTTCATTTTAAAAATATTAATAGGTAATTAAAAATATTTTAATAAATAAATTAATAAATTATATTTTTATATTAATTTATATCGAAAGTTATACGAAATTCCACGCAGGTAGTCGTTTTTTTTCGTTTTCTTGAACTTTTTTTTATTCGTTTAATTTATCGATTTTCATAACCATCACGTATGGTTTAAAGTCGAATTGCAGAATCTTTGTATGTTTTCTTTGTCGGAGGTTTGATGGCAGCATTTTACTCAGTGGTGTAGCTAGGATTTTCTGAAGGGGGGACAGGGGGGTGTTAATTATAAACATTAAATATTATATATAATACGTACAAACTAAAACTTTTATTTTAATTAATTAATTATGTATACATAATGTCTGTATGGTATTATCAATAGATAATAATGAAAAAAGATAATATATTATAAAATTAAATCCGTTCGTCGTTTTTGATTGAATGACAATTTTTGTATTACTTCTTCTACTGTTACTTCGACTTCACGATGAATATTTAAAGATGCTAATCCATTAAGTCTAAACTGGCCAATAGAATTTCTAAGATAAGTTTTTATTCGTTTTAATGTAGAAAAACTTCTTTCAGGTTCACATGATGTGACAGGCAATGTTGCAAATATTTGAAGGAGTTTAAAAACATTTGGAAATAAGTCTTTATTGCAGTTATCAAGAGCGTCAAGAACACTTTTTATGCTTAGTTTTTCTAAATATGTATGCCATAACTTTACCTCTGTTTCAATAACTTCTTGATCAATATCATCAGAATAAAACTCACTTAAATCTTTGATAGCTTGTTGATTATAATTTTTATTAGAAATGAGAAAATAAAAGCCAGCTATAATAGTTTTGTGGTTTATAAATCAATCATTTGATTGTTGCACTAAATTGTCCAGAAATGGAAGGAATACACTTATTTTAAAATATTTTTCAGGATTATCTGTATGATAGTTTGATCGATGCTTTATTTGTCGTTTGACCATTCTAGGAATGTCTTCTAGTATTTACCTATGTTCCTATTTTATTATATATAATAATGTATATTGTAATATATATGTAATAGTAATGTAATATATGATACGGCTCAAGGGGGGTGTCATATCCACCAAACACACCCCTTGTATACGCCACTGATTTTACTGTTCAACTTTTAGACGGTTTAAGATCTCTTCCTTTTTCAGTGAATTGATAAAAATCCAGATAGAATGATAACAAGAACTTAACAATGAACTAAAACAATTATGCCAACCGGCAACCCTCCAACGAATTGTTAGTTCGTGAAATATAATCATACTTCAATAACAACTATGAACTAATGGTAACTGACGGAAATACATATCTTGAAGCGTTCATAACAACTTTTTCAAAATCAAACATCAATGATTTGGATTAACTTGTGGTTTCAAACATTTTTATCCTAAAAACCACGTTTGTAAGTACCTATCTTCTTTTTTATCATGAAGAAGTATATAAATAGCTAGTACAACTTTTGAATAATTTATTCCGGAATTTTAGATTATATGGAACCGTGATTGATTACCGAGAGAATAAGAGATTTGTAGAATCTGAGTAGGTTTTTTTTTCTCAGATCTCCTCGTTTTGTTTCCGAGTATTTTTATGATTTTCATTCTTGGTAGACAGTCTTTTTTTCAAGCGATAGCGCCAACTAAGTTTTTTATTGAATGTGAGACCCAGAATTCGGATATTACTGGTGAATGTCAAAGAGGCGTTCATGGAAGTTCATGGTAAATGATCTTTTTTCCTTTTATTGAAAATGATACACTGCGTTTTAGAGAGAGAAAATGAAAAACCAGATTCTGATGACCATTTGGTGAGGGCATTCAATGACAGTTGAAGGAAGTGAGTGGTAGTTTCGATTTTAGACCCGCTGAAGTCGATATTTCTGTCATCGGTGAAAATAATGTATTTCGCCAGCTTAGAAAGACTTTTACAAATATAATTTATGGCGTCAAGGAAAAGAGTCACGCCAAGTGCAGATCCTTGGATTAGCCGTTAGCCTATTAATAATTTCGTGAGGGGAAGATAGATGGTTATTATTTTAACACAAAGCGTACGATTAGCTAGAACATTTTTATACATTTTAGCAGATTGGCATTTTATGAGATTCACTTTTGTGAATGTTGTACTGTAAGGAATATAAATATTGCATACACATAACTGATGCCCTTATACCACGAAACAATGCTTATACGGTTTGTGCCCGCACCTCATGCACTGAATCGGTTCATCTATTGACTGTTGGGGTTGTTACGACCTCAGTTGGGCCTTGGCCTTTGGAGAACCGTTTGTCTTGTCTGCAGTTTCTATTGGCATAATTGGTATTCCAGAAGGCCACGCGTTGGTGATAGGCGGGAAGCAGGAGCGTAATTTTGAGGTGTTGCAGGATGTGCTTATGCATACCTAAAATTTATCAAGGCATTTTGGCATTGTGGCCTGACGATTTATATTTTACTGCGCCGGTAAAAAATATTCTTTTTTTATTGGTCTTAAGTATCGCCGTATCGGAGAGTATGGTTATGTGATATTGTTATTATTTAAGTGAAATATAAAAAAAATGTTTGGTTTATATTAAATACTTGATGTGTGACTGAGGATTTCAGGATATTTTGTTTTATAATATACAGTATTTTCAGGTACAATATAGGTACCTATAGTGTCTATATATATTTAAGTTTAAATAAATTAAGCACCTATTAACTTATACTGCTTTCACGTTAAGAATATATCACTCGACCGACTAAAACTCGTTTTGTTAGCTTATCCCCACCACAAAAAAGGCACCACAGCGGGCATTGGTGAGGCAGCCACGAATCTGTAGCTGCGTCATGATTAGTGAACTAGTATTATCTCCCTGTCATTGGGTTGATTCCAGTCGCGCGTACCTACAGGCCACAAATATATACTACTTAGTATATATATCTGTGCGCGTACCCCACGTTGAAGCTGGCGATATAAAATTTAATTTGATAAGAAAGCAATAAAAAAATATAATATTATAATATTACGTTTGCGCGTTCGTTTGTATTCCAATCTCATTAATGATAAAATTACGTAAACCACGAATCCGGAATCACGATATTTTTATAATTCTCTGCAGTCTGTATACACAGCGGTGACACCGGCGCCGTCAATCGACGACGGTTACTGATGACTAAAGACCGGATTCCCGTGCAATTGCATCTTTTTATGGCGTGTTCTAAATTCAATAGAAAAAAGCTACAAATCCAAATCAAGAGATGTAGATTAATTTAAAGAAAGTTTTATGCTGCACAAAATTGCACGTTTTTGGGTTTTCATCAGTGATGAATATATCAGCCAATTGCAATATTACAGAACGGCAACGCAAAACAATCATCTAAGATTCTAGGGGGTCAGGCAGCAATCGGCGGCTCAGTCTTCGTGCGCGGAAGCGTTATATTCTTAACCTGAACGCAGTATAGGTATTTGAAACTTTTTTATGTATATTTTTATATTTTATACACACAATGACATTTTGAAATGTAATTTTTTCCACAAAAATTAATTCAATCTATACTACCTAACTATTATAGTTACCTAAATATAGGTACTTATATAGTATCTAATATTCTAATATTATATAGGCTGACAGACTATCTCCGCTATCAATCGTTTTTCGTATAGGTACAATGATTTTATATCATACTTTTTAAATTTAACACATCCATTACAGTGACTCTAGACATCTTATAGAACAGCAGAGCGTACTTGCCCGCTATTTTTCTTTCAAATATTGTTTTTATTCTACATACCTTATTTGTTTCTAATAGTTTAAAAATATTTTAAAAATAGGTACATTAGTGAAACGACCTGTGTGTTTCTACCATAATATCATTACTTGACGGGAAGTGGTAGAATGGTTAGCTGGTACGCGGGGTACGTTAAGATGCATAATCATCATCGGCCACTCGCGCAACGTCGTTGCATAGTGCATACTGCCACAGCTTTCGGCTCTGAGATTTGCCGACTGAATTTAGTTAATTAGTAAAGTAATTAAATAGCAATTATACTGTATTATACAATATTTATATTATGTCAAGCAGTCATCCATCCTCCTGTTCACCCACCCTCTAGGCACCTAAAAAATTCTGTGGTATTTACCTCACTATCCATACGTGTTCGAAGCGACTGGTTCGACGAGAAGTTCGTACTTATAGAAGCCTGGGTTAAAACGCAATTCCCCCAAATTATAGTTTATAATACAAGATAATATTAAGTTGTATAATTATTAAAATAAAATACATTTCATATTTGAATATTGAGACAATGGTATATTTGAAACACGCGTTATTCACCCTGTATGCTGATATCAAAATTAATCATTGAGTAAAAACATGTCCAGAAATTTCGTGTTTAGTGTCTGAAAACGGTTTCGATTTTTTTCGGGTTACCTGGTTTCCAAAACGTTTTTACTCCCTGGATTTAATTAGTTAAAAATATTTAATTTCAATTCAAAATAAAAAACAAATCACTTGTCAACATTTTTTTAATTATAAAATCAAAAATTCTTTTAGTTTTATTTTTTTTACTACCTACCTAGTTACTGCCTAGAAAAGGTCCTTATTATTTTTAATTACTCATTTATTTAAAGCCATGCTATTTATTGACATTTCTTGCATCTAGTTAGAGTAATATTTGTTGAAAATTTAAGTTCTCTATGATATCTTCTTTAAAAATTACAACAAATCACCATAATCAATTTTCTGGTGTTGCGTAGTTGCTACTGGTTTTTGAGTAGGTATTTACATACAAATTAGTAATTACATGTAATTAAGTACTCAAAGTTTTTTGAATGATTGGGTGCGAGGGGGGGTTAAAAATAGTAATTGCCTGATCTTAAATCGAGAAATACAATATTTATAATTACCAAGTATCCATTTGTGGGTGGGGGGGGGGGGGGTAGCAGTACCTACTAGATATCGCTTATAAGTATTTTGATATAGGTAATATAGTTATTATTCTGGTTTGACAAACATTATTTAGTCTAAGTTTAATGCCGGCAAAGAAAAATTTTATGTAGCCTGATGCTAAGTAAATGTAAGCAAATGTTATAAGTAATAAAATCAGAAACAGAAAATTGTTGTTTTTACTATTTACTATAAATTCAACCAAAATGAATGGTAGACACAACTAAAAACTGGTTGATCTAACCTTCATTTTCACTCAATCGCATTATACATTAAACAACAATAAATAAATGTAACAACTAAAATTGGTAGATCCAACATACGTTTTAATTCAATACTACCACAAATAATAGTTGCAACTAAAAATTAGTGGATATAACTTAAATTTTCATTCAATCTTACTTGTGATAAATTTAATCACAATAAAAAGCTGTAATAACTACAAATTTGTACTAAAAACTATAAAAATGGCCAATCCAAATAAATATTTTTTTCTTTATATTATACCATAGGTATATCGTAGGTATACAAATAATGTTACAAACAGAATATTTTAATAGGTATTTAATTCGATTTCAATATGTAGCATTTTCAGTTTGTTATATTACCAATAAAATATAAATATAATATTTTGAAGGTTATTGCAGTAGTGTAATTTTCATTGTATTTGTTTATTACAAGTACTATGAAATTAAAGCAGACCTGCAGATTTATGCATGGAAACAATTTTAAATTATGTTATACATTATTTTGTATTGGAGTAAGTGAAAAATGTTACATCTATAGATGTTGTCTGAATAACTATTTTTCAATCTAGTTATATCTTAATTCATTTAGTATTTTCTTTTATTAATCGATTATACAAATATAGTTTCTGTAATTATTAAAAAAGTATAATATATAATTAATTAGCTTGACGGTTGACTGTTGAGTATTGGATTTTCAAGTCAAAAGTGAATGTGGTATTGCTTTATTCAATGCATACCAATTAAGAACTAGGTTATAATTTTAATAATGTTGGAATAAAAAAAAAACAACAAAACTAAGTCATAGTTTTAAAATTATACATACGTATATATTTTTTTAATTCAATTTCTTATACATTTATATTATTAAATGTTTGTGCAAATAGTATAACTGAATAATTTACTAGATGAGAACAAATAATAGTAGAAATTACATCTATAATAAACAACAACAAATATAAAATAATAATCATAATTAAAATAATAGTAGAATGAGATATACATTTAAAAATAATACTAAAAGTGTAGTTTGGTAAATATAAAACATACATCAACGTATAATTAACAATTCATAAATGTGAATATAAATGTATTACTTTTTTTAGAAAATGTATTTCACATTAATATATTTAATACCACATTTAGAACTTAGATCAAGGAATATAAAACAATGCACAACGCTTCAAAAATTAATTGCAATTTTTTTTATACTCAAAAACAAATATGAACATTATATTTTGAAATATTGAGCAATGTTGAGAATGTGTTGCAGTTTCATATATATTTTTTTTTTATTTAGGTAGCATTGTAGCAATATACAAAGACACTAGTTACATTACTATATGACAAAACTAATTTGTAAAAGCTATGTTAATATAAATATAATTGTTTAGAAGCACAAAAATTTAGTTAATGTTTTTAAAAGTAGAATAAAAATTGTCAATTATAACTTTTAAAAGCGTTGCTAATGAACAAACAAAAGAAAAAGAGATCATTTTTTTGGGGAAAAACCTAGAAGCACCAAATAAAAATAACATTGTGTTTGGTACCATGTCATACCTAATATTAGATAGTTATTTAATTTACCAAAAGCAAATTGTATAATCATATGATTAAGCATTAACATCAAAAACCAATACAAAATGCTAAGTACCTGTTTTCTTTTCAACTAACATTTATGAATAATATATTGTAGAATTGAAGTACCTATTTGCAAGAAAAATTTACTTTAAAGTATCATATTTCATAAACAGCCATAAATCAAAATAAAACTGCATTACAGTCAATATTGAATAGACATTTTTATCAATATTCAAGCAATGATTAATTTGAAAGCTATAATATAGTAAGAGTAAATTTTAAATAAATAATCCATGAAATAAACCTCCAGTAGTAGTATTAGGTACTACATTGATCTAAATATTATATAAACGTTTAAAGTTTCATATATTATAGACTATCTACTGATCTATAATCTATATTGCATACAATAAAATAGGGATGAACACTTGCTAACTAATTCTAATACTGGTAATAGGCATTTATAGTGTTGATACTATGTCATTAAGGTCAAAATCCCATGCATATGTCAACAGGTCAAGTTCGCTCAATTGTTGTGACATGCCTCCAATAGAAGCGAGATCATCACTTATTTCTGCAACATTTGTCTTCAACAGCGGTACAGCGGGCCGTAACAAATCAGTTACTTTTACGTTCATTCGTTTCACCTATAAAATAGTATTAACTTAAAATCAATACTTAATGATAAATTATTATTAGTATAACCACAAACTCCCTAACATCGGTCTGTGGACCACCTATTGTAAACCACTGATAAATTGATCAGAATAATTTTTCTGATTTTCCTTAATAAGCAGTTACATAATCGAATTTCACTAACATGGAAGGAAACATATATTGTCAACCAATGTAAACATGGCCCAGTTTTTATTTTAAATTACAATTAGCAGATTATGTTTAGTTTCATCAAATTTAAAATGAAAGTGAATCAACTATTACCAAATTTAGGTAACAAAATTGTGTATATTCTAGCGGCGGCGGTTAATTTTTGCTATAGTTTAATTTGAAAACAAGTCAGTATTTAAAAATGTTACAATTTTAAAATTATTATAACTTGTTTCAAAGAGTTAAAATATTGAAAAAACAATTTCAAACAGAATACAGACAATGTGGTCACAATAAAGTTTGACAATAGGTTCAATTTACTTAATATTAAACCAACAAAGCTAAATGTCTAACTTTTAAATGTAAATTCACCATATTACTATAACTTGACGTAAACAATAAAATATGTGGGCGTGCAGTTTGTACACTTAATTATAATAAAGTCTTAATATTTATATGTATACAAATTAGTGATGAGCATAGATAAATATCTCCATCATAAAAATAATAATCAAATTATGTTTTGAGTGATATCTCGTTTATTTTGAAAACAATCAATTCTTGATCTCGAAATGTATAATCAAATAAATCAATATTTTGAAAGATGTTCATGGAATGATGGAATAATATTTTTAATTTTAACTATCATAATTGAATAAGTAAATTAATTAATTGCATTTATTAATAAAATAAAAATTAATTAAGTAATTCAATTAATTTAAAAATTTGGTTTCGAGCGATTCTTTTGTCTTGATAATTAATTCGATAATTCCTACACTAAATATTATTCAATATTTCGTTCAAAACATTTCGATTATTTTGAGTGATCTCTCGACTATGACAATGGTTCAATTACAAATCATTCAATTATGCTCAACACTTAAACAAATACATACTAGACCTTTTTAAATTAAGTTAAGACTCAATAGAGATGTACACTTTTACATACTCTAATTTAAATTTTATTAACAAAATTATTGCATAATATCTACTTTATGTAATACATCTATGGGTGTTTATTTACAGTTAAAATTTTTTGTAAATGTTGTTTTATTAGGTAAATTAAGCATTTAGGGATTATTTACCAAAATTGTATCACTTAGACCTAATTAAATGTTTTAACTATGTAATTTATTCTTTTCCAAATGTCTAATAAGATATTCTGAAAAATATGAATAAAAGTTTATAAGTATTATTAAATACTAAAATCTTGGGATACTTTGATTTTATAGTTGTAAATATTAAATTATTATGTCATATAAAAAAAAATGACTACATAATGTTACTAAATTATATATGTTTAGGACATAATAAAAAATATGTAAACTTGAGACACACTTGTTTAGTAAAAGTATGAGCCAATAAATTGGGCGCAGAAGGTCTACTTTCTGGATCTCGTTGACAACACAATTCAACAAGATTGTGAAACTCCTCCGTAAACATCCTTGTATAAACATTGCTCACAGGTGTTGCATTCACACCAATTGTTTCTTCAGATTGGTATCCATTATCGGCTGCATTATCTTCATATGGATAGCATGTAGTGCAGTCCAACAAGTGTGGAATTAAACCTTTAACTTTTTGTGTTAGCATAAACGTGGTATCAGTTTCAGCAAATGGAACAAAACCATTGGCCAGTTCACATGATGTTATGCCAATACTGTAAATGTCAGACTTTTCGTTGTAACCAAGCAAATTTTGTTCGAGCATCTCGGGACTAGACCAATTCAAGTTGTTAGCCGATTGCAGTGGCAAGGAATGTAAATTTGACCGTTTATCGATTGGACACATGCTACGCAAGCCCGATAAGCTTGCATGTCCATCTGCGCGTATCAATATATGACCCGCCTTTATAGCTCTATAAAAAAAAAATATATAAAAAAATTATTAATATTGGCAGTGGGGAAACACTACCAACCTATGCACAAGCCCTTTATTGTGTATGTACTCAAGTCCCTGCAGAACATCTCTGAGCACGAATGCTATAACTGTTTCTGGCAATCCTTCCACAAAATGGTTACGCAACAAGTCTCTGCACGAACCATAACCCATGAGCGGGAACACGACATACAGCTGACTCTTGTCCAAAAAGGAAGTCACGTACGGTATGAGGTTCGGGTGCATAAGTTGCCTAGTGTTGTAGATCTCGTCTTGTATGAGCTGACAGTCAGTTTTCGACATGCTGTCCAAGTTGAAATTCTTCATCGCCACCAGGTTGCCGCTCTTGTTGTGTTTGCCCAGGAACACGACCGCACGGTCCGAGAAACACGAGCCCAACACCGAGCACATGGTGTACTGCTTCAAGTCCGGTTCGAAGTTCATGTTACGACACGGGTGTCAGATACTCACGAGAACGACGACCTAAGCGTCGCCGGTATAGTTATGTGCGCGTAAGTATTGCTTTACGTTATTAGTCGCGTACGCACGCGGAAACAGAACTCGAACACTATAATAACATCAAATTTAATTTAGTTTAAAGTATCGCTTAAAATATTAAACAGGTACCTAACAATAATGTAACACAATATTGTTATAAGACGTACGACATACGGCCCATACGGGAAAAAGGTTTTGATAACACGTTCGAGTGTTCGACTGTGTGATTACGTGAGTCGTAACTCGTAGTCGTCCGACGATAGCCGGATCGTTATCACCAGTCACCACCCGCGCAATCAGGTGTTTTTATTTAGGTATGGAGGTTCATTATAAATTCGCCTTGTAACACCACCTATATATTACCTATAGTAATACTTACTTCAAATATTTTATACTAGCATAATTAATAATCAATGGTACACGGTAGAAACTAGTATAGGTCAAGGCGTATCTACGGGGGTGGTTATGGGGGTCGCCCCCCGATACCAAATGTTTTATACAATACAACATAGGTAATATACCTATACAATTATATGGATAGATAGGTATACTGATTACTGAATAATATGTCTATTGACATTTTTATATCCCCCCCCCCGCGAAAAAAATCATAGATGCGCTCCTAGTATGGGTAGATACCTATAGTACTATATCTTTTTGCATTGATAAATTCTTATAAGTTATACACTTCAAATACTTATTTCATATTATAATAATATTGTGAAGTTGTTAAGTTAAACAGTATTTTATGGACACACTCACACACTATGACAATTTCAACGTTGAACAATGTCAACCTCCCGCAACAATACCCAACTACCTATACCATATAAGTCCACAACGTTATAAGTTAACCAGCACCTTTTACGAAAAGGTTAACTAAATTTAAATAGGTAAGTAGTTTAAAGCATAAAACCTTATAATATTATTTAATATTTTAATGACAATAAATTGAAGTTGTAAACCAATTTAAATGAAATTATCATTCAAATATTTAGGAGTGACAATAGATTAAAATGGTCAGAATACATAAGAATATTAAAAATAAACTGTATTATTTTACACAATTCGATTTCTTGATAAATAAATTATACGACAAATTTACATAGCACTGTGTAATTCAATATTATTATAGGGCATCAAGGGCACCCGCTGGAGCTATTTCCCCCCTGAAAATTTTTAACTGCGTATGTACTTACTAGTATATATCAATAGGGCACGGATTCTACGTAATAAAAAAATCAAAATATGTAAATATTTAATTTCTCATTTTTATCAAAGTATGTACCTATTAAAAAAATTATATAGTTTACAAAATATCGGTTAGTTAACTTAATTTTTAGTTATTTATCAATGATCATATTATACAACAAGTACCTATTATATAGATATACATGTATAGCCATATTATAGGTTTATCTTATTATAGGTATATTGGTATATACATTTTTTTGAAATTGTTATTATTAACTAATAATTATTCTTATAATCATCTTTGTATTTGTCTTAATGTTTTCTTGGAAACAATTGGATACAACATACATTTTGGAGATTTTAAAATTTAAATGTTCAGTGGTTAGGTGCCAAAATTGACTAGTAGCTGCTGAAGTAACGTTCAACGTCGACCGAGGATAATGGGGCATATTTCATACTTGGTATATCAGATGGTGTTAATTCAATATACCTATCTATTGACGTACTTTAATTTTTTCTCAGAAGACTATTTCTAATAGTTTTAATTTTTTGTAAACCTGCAACGTTTTTAGCTAGTAGGAAAACTAATTAATAAAATGGTATTTTGTTGTTACGTACTTCAAGGACTAAATTAATTATTATTACATAAAGGAAAAATATGGTTGGCCGCCTATATAAATATTATAATATTATGAGAAGTTACAGAGTCAATTCAATTAATCTACGTATTTAGTGTATTGAGTACATATTATTATCTATAATAATAAACTGAAATAAATAAAAGAAAATTTTATGTGTAACTTAATCTAACATGACGTAAAGGACTGGAGTTTTGTGTAAGTAACTCTGTCTTGAAGACTTATGTTATCATTTATAATTAAATTTATACGTCGAATCTTCAATTTTCTAAACGTAATCAAAAATTAAGTTATTTATATAATATTAATTTTTTTAATTAAATAATATAATATAATCAAATTAGTAAGACTCATGACCAGAAACAATTTTAAGAACATTCTAATCTCAAGAGCCAATCCAAAAATAGTGAAATAGGAAATGTTCTTTTTAATAATTCAAGTTAACAAAATGTCGATGCATGTAAACCCTAAGTAATAAGCATATCACCAAAGATATAATATATTTAGAAATTGTACGCCTAGAAGCTAATTTGTATTGCGCTACCTCCCCACCACAATCCTTATAAATTTACATTTTTTACAATATTATTGTACAGAAATTAATCACCTAGAAAAAAACATTCATTCCTCCCATTAAAAAAAAAAAAATTGCACTTAATAAGCTACTTGTGAACTCAAAAAAGCAACTCTACTTAGTAACCTACTAACCTCCTTATTCAAATCTTACAATTCGCTAAATAATGCTATTGACACTTACACGTATTACGTATAATAATACCATGATTTTTGATGTAATGGAATTATTTTTCTTTTGTGGTTTTTATGTTACACCTGCTACCTTCTATGAAGTAAGTTTAATAAGCTAATTTTCTTTTTACATTTTGTATTTGTTATTCTATAAAATGATGGAAAAAATGTATATTATTAGGTAGGTATAGACTATAGACTATACTTTCTATGAGTGATTTCAAAAAAGTAAACAAATAATAGAGTCAACTTCTGGCTAGGTTAGTAAAAGGAGTAGAAAATTATCGCATTGCGGTTTCTGAATCAAAACCATCGCATATGTTTCGAACGGCAATGCGTAGTTATTCAAAATCTCATCGGTCATTTTAACACTTGACAGGTTATGTGTACTGTTTGTGTTTTGAAGTCGAAACAAAATCGTAAACAAATCTTAACTACAGTTTTCACACCCTCTGTATATAAGTTTATTCCTATTTTCCTTAAATTTCCTTAAATCATAAATCATAATACATCTATATTATATATATTTATATTATTAAACCAACCAGACAAGACTACATAATATAACGTACAAACGTGCATAAATGTGTCCGTGTTTTTCCAAAAGTGATTTTTTGCTCTATTTCACATTTTCACACTTTCACATTATTTGTTTTTATTAAAGTTCATAGTGATTTATAGTTCATTAAATTTTCCAGCATTAAAAATATCGATCTTCAATATCTATTGATTTTATTTTCAATATTTTTAATAACTTATTGTCATGAAACTATTTTATGTCTTTATGACTTTTACGTCAATTTTATAAAGGCACCGCCCATGAGAAATATATATTTATTACAGATATAGACATTTCATTATTTCATTATTTCAAGTCATATTGTATTCAAAAGAAACCTTTTATCATCTCGACTGAATCACGCCATTCTTACAAATTTGATTATTATTATTCTACTGCAAGACCTAAGGGCTAAGACCTATATTAACACGTGTTATATTATTTTATTTTTCGGAGTATTTAACTTAAATTTCCTTATAGTTAATAATTGGTAGGTATTCGGAAAAAAGCCCTGAAATAAAAATACTGTAAAAAAAAGTTCCGGAAACCTACCCCTTGTCCCTTGGCCACTACCAGGAACAAAATGATGTCCAATAAACAATGTAGAACGTAGGTTGAAGATTGAAGCTATACTTGAATAATTAATATTATACATAGCTTCCTTTACTTAATAATTATTTACTAAAGTGCTTTTTCCTAAATTCTTAATATTTTCATATTAACGTACAATATAATCTAATTGTATTGATGAGTTTGGTACTTTGGTAGAATTATAATCGTTAAAATGTATTGTTTATTATAATTGATCTACACTCCTTTTACATTTTCATTTGAGTACCTATAGTGCAGGCTAGTATGATTGTAATTTGTCATTGGGACTCCCGACTCATTATGAACCAGCATCGTTTGAAATATATTCAATACGTTGGCACGTTGCAAGTGCACCTATTCATCACGTATCAAATAAAAAAACTCCAATTTTATTATAGATGATCTATTACAACTGAGATTTATTTTTCAACTATATTTAAAATGGAAATTCAACGATAAGAGTACATATTAATATTCGTGTTGACATTTGATAATAAAATGTCAGGATAAAGGTATGCCCAATTATTGCAGGGTTTTAAACTATTAACTACCTAATGAATATACCATATTCAAGTAATAGGTTAGTAGTAACCAAATACATTTTTAATTTTACAAAGATTTTAAAATAAATACTTACTATACTTACTTTCTATAGTACTCGTGATAACTCAGACTAATGTGTATAATTTTATAATTTTATGAACACACAATAAAAACACGTAGGTATAAATCATAAAATTGTTATATGTTGATAAAATATTTATGGTTGTATGAAAATTGAACAAATGCAATGAAAAAAGTTACACGGGGTGAATTTGTTTTTGTGTTTATTATACTTCGATACGAACCAGAGAACAAATATTTCTTGGATTCAATCATTATAAGAAAAATATATCAATAGGGTAATATCCCCCTATTGCTATTTTCTCTTGCATCCGGTATTAAAAATGAATTCAATTACCCAACATAACAACAACAATAACTATTTGTATTCATAAATTATTTTATTTCTCAGATAAATTAACTACTGTAACGGTACCTAGTTATAAAATTGTATTAGTTTTATACGTTCTCAATATCCAATCATGCTTTTATTATTGATATTTTATAATAAAAATGCTGGCATATTATTTTATTTAATCGTGTTTTTTTAAATGCATTGGTAAATAAAATGAATATTTGTCTATAATTTTAGTTTAAACTGAGTACTATTATAGAAATTAATTATTTATATTGAATTTTGCATTAGTTTAATAATTTGTGTATATTCAAATATTATTTTATTATTTTAAAGTAGGTTCTTTGAAAGAGAAAATAAATACCAACCTATACTAAAAAAAAAAATGTTTTCCGTAATAACTCAAATAATATGTAACCGTTATGTTTTTTGTTGGAACTTATCCTAGTTATACTATAGATAGCATAAAAAGATAATTAAACTAAACATAAAACTTAAAAGCCACACTTAATAATTGTACACTTGTATTTACATAATATTATATTATGATGTAAGATAAAACTGTTGTACCGAAAGTCCGGAAAAGCTATAGGGATGTATTATTGGCTTTGTGATGATGAATTATTTTACACAATGACACTTATATTATAAAGGTACATCGCTCATGACGTATGAAAATTGAAAAGTAAAGTTTTGCTATAACGCTACTTTATGTAAGTAACTAATAAGTAATATTGTGTGAATAAATGATAGCACGTATACAAATCTAAAATATTTCAAGTCAAAACTGTTACTATTACTTGTTATACAAAATATACAACAATAGATAGGTACATCAATATTCAATGTATATCGAAAAAACAAGTTAGAGAAACTCACTCTGCGAGCGTGCTTAATTCCCAGTTTCTAAACTTATTTTGTTGCTATTTAACAATTGATATAATTAATAAATAATTTGGTAGTTTGAATATGTTTACAATTAGAAACCTAAATAAATTAAATGTCTTAATTTGTAAATAGAGTACCTATTTATATGCTGATACCGATATTTAATACTGCAGGCTAGTATAAATCTATTTTAAAAATTCATATTTTGAATTTTTGAATCCTATTTTGTATTGCTGGTTACTTATTAGTTATTAGTATGAAGTTACCTTTAATATAACCATTTTAAAGTTATTTATTTAATTCTAAATCCTATCTTAATATCAACAATCACGTACTGGTAACTAACGGTGTTTTAAACTTATGTTTAAAAATCTAAAACTGCAAAGATGAATTTATAATGTACTGTATGGAGTTCAATGTTTAATTTATGATAGAGTTATGGACATATTTCTGTTTAACATATCTCAGTCAAATACTTAGGTGATATTCAGCAGTGGTTGTCAAATGATTTTGTCAAGAGGGATACGGCTAATTTTTTGCATGCACTATTGGATTATTAAAAATATAATTTATGGTTATCAGATCTTAAACATTGAAAAAAAAAGGTCACAGGTGATTTACCCCCCTCATATCCCCCCGTTTTACCACCACTGGTGTTATCCGTTTCTGCAAAATAATATTGACCGTTTCCGTCTCAGTCCTTTCCCCCCCGCAAAACAAAAAAGTAGGTACCTATACGATTCCCGTATCCGCCAAATTACGTTTCTGCCAAAGTTTGGTAACCAATGATTTTAACTTTTAGGCGATGGACAATAGATTAACAATCTACACAATATAGCTTTGCAATTTTTAAATAATCGGGAAGACTGTATACAATGCCTGTATATACATATATTATGGTAGTTAGACATTTTTTTTTGGTTGGTTGATCTATGTAATATTGTATATCAGTACCTATATAATATTATATATTATCACACGTACATTGTACAGACATATATGTATTTACTATTTATTATTATTTATTTATGTTTTGTATTATATAGTCTATAATATATTGGCTGTAAGTTATAAAATCTTGAAAAACAAATTGATAATTTTTTTCGAAACGTATTGATTATGATTTTATCGCATACTTATACCATTATTATGTGGGTCTAACCAGATACTGAACACTGATCTACCTATAAACTAATGTGTAGTTACTAATGTATTTTAATATTTTTGATGAAGAAAGTATTTT
Organism: Nasonovia ribisnigri; assembly: GCA_027563435.1. Lineage (NCBI taxonomy): Eukaryota > Metazoa > Arthropoda > Insecta > Hemiptera > Aphididae > Nasonovia > Nasonovia ribisnigri. The sequence continues at coordinate 284,922 of JANEHU010004345.1, forward strand.
AGTTATTGACGTAGAGATTATAAAAAGTAAATTGAATTAACGAATACTAGCAGGTGGTAATTGATACAAGCTTTAAATAATGTAAAAACAGTCGGATTTTTTGTGTTTTATAAGCCTTAAAATGGAACACTTGAAAGCTTTGCTTTGATGAATTATAATTGGTTTTTGTGATATATATAATGAAAAAATCTTTAATCAGCATCGCTTTAAATTCAATTACGACAGGGTTAATTATGTATTTATGTCCCACTCTCTCCCCTGACATACCAGATGAATCAGTATAGCACGTGTTTGATCGCCATTCGCCAGTATTTCTCATTTACAACCAAAGGTCTATTTATATTTCGGTAAGAAAGATATAAATTTTAATTTTAATGTAATTCATTCGTATTATAAATTAAATTATAATACTATACATTGCTGATTATAATTAATATCATCACATCATGAATCAACATTGAACATTTTCCTTTCACCGTAATATTAAATTGTTTGATGTAAAAACCTATCATATTATATCATATCATATTCATATTTATAATATGGCATGTTTGTTTGTGGTGACTGGTGACTATATGAACATAATATCGTACTGATGAAATTATCGATTCATTAAACATAACAAATCATTTTCTAGGTCAAAATAAAAATAATAATGTAATAATTTAATATTGAAAATCCGATATTATAGATATGTATACAAAATACACTCGTATATTATTACATTTTATTTTTTTATACGGATTATAAACAATTTATTAAAAAATAAAATATCAAGTTACATATTTTGGAACTCAAAAAAATACTGTTATAACTTACTATTACAAACTATATATTGTACCTACTTAAAAAAAAAAAACAAATTATCCAATTGTATAAAATTGGTTTCTTCAGCAATCTTCTTAAAGTTTATTAGTGCCGAAATTAATTATTTACGCTAATAAATGCATACCTACGGGATACTTACATCGATTTAGCAATAAATTGACAAAAGTCGTGAATAATATAAACTTTTTTAGAAAAAGGTTATATTTTCATTGTTAGAGACAATTTGGAGAATTTTGATGTACATTTACTGTACCACTGAATTGATTAAATTAAAACATGATCAGTAATACGTTATTTCATTCGGATGAAGTTGTATTATAATAAACATTAATCGGTAAATACCTACATATATTATTACAGACACTCGACCGTTTAGAAATGTAGTGTAGTTTCTTGTATTCTTTGTTCCGTTCCCGAAATCAGATTTTATCAATATTATACCCGATACTGTACCCACGAATATGACGATAATGCATCAGTATAGAAATCGGAGGGAGTGGGGAGGTCTTATAGTTCCCCAAAACAGACAGCTTTTTAGATGTGTGTGATCGAAGTCAACCAGCTCACATTGACTTTAAAAATATTATCCCCTCCTGAAATTTAAATGGATTTTCGCCTATTCGACTATGTAAACATTGTCAATCTATTAAATACCTATAGCCTATAGGTATAGCCTATATGGGTACATAAGCAATTTAGTAATTTTCCAATATGTTTTTTTTTGCGGCTCGGACCACGACGTATTATATTATTTACTTATTATTTAAATCGTCAGTGGTTATACGCTTGTGGTTCCATCAGAGGATCGCTGATTTGGAGTTAGTAGTGCAGTTGTGTTAATTCAAGTAATTAAAGTGATTATATATTTGTGTATTTCAACGGATGGTGAGGAAATTATGCATTTTCTTAAACAATGTAGTTATATTGTTTCCATGCTTAACTTATATGATCATTGGCTGTAATTGATATGTAGGTATCTACATATACTTACTAATTAGTAATTATAATTCTAGATAGGTACAATGTTATTTTATTTATAGTCAACTAAATAACATTATAATATATAGATATATTGCAGATACTCATAAAGTTACATATTTTATCAAGTCTTCTTGGTGAAATTAAACTTTTATTTTTAAAGAAATATATTTTAAACTTCTAAATATATTTAATGTGTCTCATAGTAGGAATATAAAAAACAAATATTTATTTTTGGGAAAAATTATTATTTTAATTTTAACCCATTTCTATCGGTAAGTATACCATTTTAAAATTATTTTTCAGACATTTTTTCTTTTGCGACAAATGATTTTGAGCTTTTCTTTGTGCAGTGATGGCAGTGAAAAAAATATTAAATAAAAACATGTAGACAAAAGTGCACAATAAAAGGCAAATAGAAAATGTGTCGTGGGCACAAAAAAAAATGAAACTGCAACTACTGGCGTCGCCAAGTCGGGTGTAATCCATTCAAATGGCCACACTATCGACTAGAAAAAAAATATATTGGTTTGTTTTTTTCCTAAACAGGCAAAAGAAGAAAACATTCTCCGGAAGTTGACAAAGAGGAAACGTCAGGATGAAAAATACGAATCGAATCCAAATAAAAAACCTATGCTGATCCTGACTTTTGTATTGTGTCTTATCGAGATGGTAGCTAGAGTATCCGCAAAAATGAAATAAATATATTATTACTGGACTATTGAAAAGTTATTCAATTATAGTTTTGTATAAAAATTGTCATTGAACTAGTTAAATTTAATTTAATATTGGGAAGACGATTAGACGCAAGAGTATTTTATGAAATAATAATTCATTATAAAAATATAATATTAAGTATTTAATAGCATATCCATGATATAATTAATAACGAAAATAAATAATATTGTAATTTATTTCAAATTTTAGATTCTGAGCAGAGCGATGAATGTATTGATTTTACAATGATGTGTGTTTTTAGATTCTGAGCGGAGCGATGAATGTATTGATTTTATAATGATGTATGTTTTTTTATTTAATTTTTTTTGTGTCTGTCATCACCTTTTAGGACAGAAAAAATGCTTCAATTTTCTTCAATAGTAACAATATCAATATAATTTAAAATATCTTAGACTGACATACCGTCTACGCTCAGAATCGTTTTTTGTATACAATGATATTATATCATTGAATTCAAATTTAATACCATCCATTATATACAGTGATCTACTTGTAACCTACTGTACAGCAGAGCAACATCCACTTGACCCCCTTTTTTTGGTTGATATTCATATTTTTTTTACTTATTTTAAACAATGATCAAGTTTTGCTTTTTGAAAAATGTGTATGGATTAGTTCTTATTAAAAATATTTTTAATCCTTTTTAACGGCATTTTTTATACAACCTGTTTTTTATACCTACTACAACTGAGTTTAACTTAAACGTATTTAAAAATAAATTGCAACTTTTAATGATGAAAACCATTAAGTATAACGTTTAAGTAGGTGTAAAATATATGGTGATTAAAAATAAGCGTTGCACTTACTTGAATGACTAAATTCAAGAAAAAATAAAAAATACAGATACTTTGACAGTAGTTCTAAGGTATAATATTGAAGGATTTTACTTATTTATTATAATTTATAGTACATTAGTACCTACCTAGCATTCACTAAATATAATGGATACATAATTTAAAATAGGTTCGGGATTGTTACGACGAGTCACGGCCCACGGGTGAAACCTTTTATTTTTAAAATTAATGGAAACGAGTTATAAGAAACTACACGTTTGTCATCCAAATGAATGTAAATAATTTTGTGATTGAGTGCAACAATATTATTTTAAATTTTGATCTGAAAATTATCAAAAAAAGAATAGGGCTTCTTGGGAACAAATCACATTGCTGTTAGATAATTACCCGATAATTTACAACATCACGGGAGGTTAAATCCTGAAAGGCTCTCGAACATTACCCCTAAATAATTTGTGTATTCACTATACCAATCAATAATATGGGATATCGTGAAATAACGAGCACTTGACCACGAGCAAATTGCATCAAACAACCTTTTTATAAGGAACTCGAGCAAAATGAAAATACAAATCGAAAATTGTGTTTTTCAAATCACCTGTCAGAATATGAAAAAAAAAGTATTTAATTAAGGAAATAGGTTTTAGGCGGATAATTTTCTGCACAACATTCAAACTCACTGTGTACTCGCGCATATGATTTAATTCTATTTTATTTGAGTGTTATCGGCGGTAATTTATATTGAACTATAGTTATATTATTCTTAAAAGATGTAAGCCATTAAAAATGATAATATTGTAACTAACATGATAAAAAAGATAAAAAAAAGCCAAAATCTATAATCTATACCTATACATATATTAAAAGGTGGTTAAGTAGGGTGTCGCTCTGCTGTACAACAGGTTACTATGGGCATTGAATTTTATAATATATTATAAAATCAATGCTATGGGTCACTGTTTTGGATGGTGTTAAATTTGAATTCAATGATATAATATCATTGTACACGAAAAATGATTCGGAGACGCTTTGTCAGTCTAGGGTATTTTATATTATATTTATATTGTTATTAATTATTATTAATACGGTAGCCGGTTAAGTTGAATTATTATTATTTGTTTATCATCATATATTTGTATACAATAATAAACTTTTGATGTTTCAAGTATAGGTATACCCACAAATAATATTTTAAAAATGATAACACAAAACTAAAATTGTTCTTCTCCGTATAAATATCTAATTTTGTCTAAATTTTAACATAAAATTACTAAAAAATTGTGGTTACAGAATAACCTATTTACGTGGAACGTTGTTTAAATTTTCAATCCTTAGCTATAAAAGTTGAACATTTTATACTTTTTTAACTATAAAACCATTTTTAAATTTGATAAATTTTGTCAGAATTTGAACTTTAAATGCTTATAAAAAAATTCTTGCCTGTGTATTTTTAATATTTTTAAACTGCCATTGAAACAATATATTATTAGGATCATTGTATTACATTTTCAAGCAGTTTGACCCAATGAATATAACATTTTATTGACATTTATAGAACATGTCAAAATATTTTGAAAATTATATGGAGTTAGAAAATGCTTACATAAACATTCTATACATTATATACATTCAGTAAAAATTTCACGTATTACGATTGTATTTACGATTATTTGTTTTAGAGTTATACCAAAAACCAAAATTTTGCCATATACCAATTTCACGTAAAAATTCCCATTTTTAAAATGTTGACCTTCCGAATGCACCAAATACATTCATTTTCCTATTGAACAAGACACTGAAGTATTACTTCGATCAATTGTCGTGTAAACAGACACAAAAAATAAAAATAAAAACACACATCATTGTAAAATCAATAAATTCATTGCTCCGCTCAGAGTCCAAAATAAATGTTTGCTGCATGACAAGTTCAAATGATTTTAAGATATTACCTATACACATAATAAATATTATTATATTATGCAATAATACTGCAGCAGTATGTGCTTACAGGTTAAATAATGCGTAGGGCGCGCAAATGGGTCACATCTCTGATTTACCACGTAATAATAATTATAACAGACGTAACCTTGAGCAAATATAGATATCTGTTTTCACGACTTTAATCTTTTGAAATACGAGTTTGGAACAAAATATTAGTTTTCATGTTAAATGTCTGCAATCTTCCGAGAAAAACGACATGAATACCAAATGGGTGTAAAATTTGATTAGGACCACGAATAAAAGTTTCACTTTTGTTAATGGTCTGACGCGTTAAGGCGGGTACACACTGGAGCATTTAGGTGTAATGTAACGCTGTAATCGTGCTCGCTTGACTGTTACAATGTTACAATGTTACAACGATCGGTGTATACGTTTAGAGTCGAGCGCTACTGTGTATCGGCTGTTCGCCGGTCTATCCATCAGTTTTTCACTATTTGTCCTGGTGTAACAACGTGTGAAATAATGCCTAATTTACAATTAGCCAGTGCATCTTTTATTCTAATTCATAGAATTTTAAAAAATAAAAAAAAACAGAAAAAAAGTGAAAGAAGATGGTGGCAAACTAATTTGTATAATTCAAGGGACATTTTTAGTGGGTCAGATTTATTAAATACTCTTCGGCGACAGGAAATGAGTGGGCAGTTCAGAAATTTTGTAAGGATGTCTTCTACTGATTTTGAATACTTAATTAATTTGATCGGACCAAAAATTTCAAAACAAGACACTAATTTTCGGAAAGCAATTCCAGTACAGGAGAGGTTGGCCGTCACATTACGGTTTTTGGCAACTGGTGAATCATACCAAAGTTTACAGTACCTTTTTAAAATTTCAAAACAAATTATTGGACAAATTATTCCAGAAGTATGTCAAGCAATTGTAGAAGAATTAAAAGAAAATATACAGGTACAAATTTTATAATATGATAATATATACTTTTATTTTAATTTTAACACCTCTTAAAATAATATAGAACATGTTATAAAATATAATATAAATAAAAAAAATGTTCTGTTTAACCATAGTCATTACTAATAATAATAATAATATTGATCATAAATCATAATTATATAAACTTTTTGTAATTTTTTTTTTCATTTAATTAACTATTATTTGCAAAAAAAATAATAAAATAATAATGTTTATATCATAGAATAAGTACTAGGTACTTATGTTAAATAATTCATTCTGAACACGAAAACTTATCCTTCATAAAAATAATAATAATAATAATAATAATAATATTGAATAAATTTAATTAAACATTTGTTAAATGTTAATATTAACTTTACGAAGATCATAATCAGTAAGTTAAAGTTTAGGGTTGTAAGTGGAAGGCGAAGGGCTTGAATTGTAAATAGAAGGCGAAGGGGTAGGATCGGAAGTGGAAGGTGGAGGATTTTGATCGTAAGTGGAAGGAGAAAGACTCTGGATAGTGTAAGACGTAGAAGGCGAAGCACTAGAATTATTATAGTTAGATGGCAATGTATTGGGTCCGTATGCTAATAATTGTGATGGATAAGGAGGATATACATCATTCATATTATAAGTCGGAACAGTTGGATAATTATTGTATTCATAAAACCCTTGGCTAGCTTTAAATATAATATTACTGAATTCGTGCTGGACAGCATCTCTCGTCCGAGGAGTGTAACTATTTAATTTTTGTTCGATATATTTTGCGTATGCGCTGCTTTCACTTTCTTCAATTGGTTTTGCCGCAGCAGTTAATATTGAAAATGCTTGATCCAGCATTAAATCAGCGTCCATGTCAGCGTTCGATTTTTTTTTTTTTTTGGACGAGATGGTGTATGATCCGATGTGTTTGTGGTGATAGAAGTGTCATTAAGACTTTCAGATACATTGGTGCGCAACAAATCATCTCCAAGAATTTCGTCTGCAGTGGCTATTTGTTCTTCAACGATCTGAAATATAGGTACGCCATGAAGAAATAAAATATTTAAAAACTTATCAATTTTTTTTTAAACAGTGTGTGTATCTTTGATGCATTTATTAATATGTGAAATTCATGCATGTATAATGTCTCAAATGTCTCATCTAATTGTTGTAATCTAAATTTTCTAATCTGAAAAGTAGTGCAAAAAATGGTTCGATTTTTAACTGTATGGGTGGTTTCACTGTTTCAGGTAGCAATTAGGATCTAGTTCACACTCTTATGAGGTTAAAATTTAAAATTTTGAGTATTATTGAAAAAATTCATGAAAATAAAATAAAAAATTATAAAAAGTTTAATTTGTATAAATATAGCTAATAGCTAAGAATTTAAAATTCAAAACGAGCTTTCTCATACTTCATAGTAGTTAATACAATAACCAACAAATCTATAATATATATAGGTACTGTACTATTAATAGCAAAATATTACTTAGAAATAATATTAATATACTTTGTAAATATAATAGGCTAACAGACCGTCTTAGATCAGAAACGTTTTTCGTACACAATAACATTATATTTTTGAATTATAAAATATGAATAAATACTTCCTTAAAAATATTAATTCAATATATTGAAAAAAAAATGATTAAATTACATTTTAAAAAAGCAGGTAAATAGTGGATGTGGACTCTGCTGTACAAGTGGGTGACTGTAATGGATGGTATTAAATTTGAATTCAACGATATAATATCATTGTATACAAAACACGATTTTGAGTTGAGACGGTTTGTCAGTCAGGGATATGTTATACTCTTATACTGTTATACTATATTAATTATATTAAAATGTAGATACCTACCTATAAAATAAATTCCAAATTAATCTAATTAGATTCATTTACCCCATAAGGCAATAACCCAACTCACTCAGTTATTCATAGTAGGTATATACAATTTAAAGTACCCACAAATAATATTTTTAAATTACAGTAATATGGCTAAAATTGTTATTTTTGGTTATTTAATTGGTAATTTAATCCAAATTTGTATTGAAAATAACTATAAAAAACTGTGTTTAAATAGTTTTTATCTTTTTTTTGCAGTAGAATTAACTACTTATGTAGAACCTTGTTTCAAATTTTCAATCCTTAGCTATAAAATTTAAACGTTTTATTAACTTTTAAACAATTAACAACTGAAGAATTTGTAAATTTTCAATTAAATTCATTTTGGCAAAATTTGAACTTTAAATCATTATTTTAATAAAACGTGCCTATGTATTTTTAATGTTTTCCAACTGCTAACAATTGTTGAAATATTTTGAAAATGTTATCAAGTATATAAAATGCATGTTCACATGCAAATACATTCAATGAAAATTTTATTTTTTTACGATAATTTTTTTTAGAGTTACACCAATATCTAAAATCGATTTTTTCAAAAATTGATTTTACGTAAAAATTCCCGTTTTTCCTTAATTTTTTTTTGGTTTTTCCTTGTGCTTTTGAAAACTATTGGGAATTTCAAAAAATCACCTCCCTAATGCACCAACTAGATTCACTTTCCAACAGGAAAAGCTACTGAAGTTGAAAATCGAAGCATTATTTTGACAACTTATCGTGTACACAGGCACAAAAAAAAAAATAAAAAAAACACAACATCGTAAAATCAATACATTCATTGCTCCGCTCAGAATCTAAAAGTTTACGCTTAATACAATAATTTTATATATCAAAATAGTATTATAATATGGTGAAGATGTTAATGGTGTAAGTGTGTAACAATACTTAAAAATTATTATTTTATATTTTAGTGTGTATATTATTTTCTATGTAGTTTTCTATTTGCTATAGTAGATTATTATTTAACATTTTAGATTCCTACTACATCTGAAGGCTGGCTAGCCATTTCGGAAGGATTCGAAAGTCGTTGGAACTTCCCTCGCTGCATAGGCGCAATGGACGGTAAACATGTAGTCCTACAAGCTCCATTTAACAGTGGAAGCGAATTTTACAATTACAAGGGCGCTTTTAGTATTGTTTTATTTGCATTAGTTGATTCCAATTACAATTTTATGTACGTAAATGCCGGATGTCAAGGCAGAATTTCTGATGGTGGAGTATTAAAAAATTGCGAATTATATAAAAAAATTGAAAATTCGTCGTTGAATCTACCAGCCCCAATACCATTACCAGGAAGAGAAAAATCAGTCCCTTATTTTATGATTGGCGATGAGGCGTTTCCACTCAATGAACACATAATGAAAGTTTATTCTGGTTTACACCCCAAAGGTTCGGTTAAACGAAATTTTAACTACCGTTTATGCAGGGCTCGGCGTGTCGTGGAAAATGTTTTCGGGATTTCATCATCAGTATTTCGCGTTTTACGGAAACCTATGCTATTGGAACCCGAAAAAGCAGAGGTCGTTGTAATGGCTGTAGCACATCTTCATAATTTTTTACGAAAAAGTACAAGCTCCGTAAACATTTATACACCGAATGGCTCGTTTGACAGAGAGGTTGACGGAGAGATCATTGAAGGAAATTGGAGATCAGAAAATAATAATTTAACATCTTTGTTATCAATCCGGAACTTGCCTCGTAGATCGGCGTTAGACGTGAAAGAACTTCGAGATGAAATCGCAGATTATTTTATAAATGAAGGAAAAGTTCCATGGCAAGGCGATTATGCATAAATATTTTTTGTTATTATTGATTATTATTTTTTTTAATTATTATTATATAAAATAGACTACAACTAATGAATAATGATCATGTACTAAATAAGTTTGAAAATAATGTTTACAAGTTAAAAATTAAAATAATATCATTTTTTAGTTTTTACTTACAGTGTTGAGTGTAGGTCGAGGATTATCTTTATCCATAATAAAAGCAAAACTTTTGAAAGCAAACCATGAACTTTCGTAAACTTCATCTCTTCCTTGAATAAAATAATCAAAAACAAATTTTAAATAAATAATAATAATATTACAAATCTTTTTTGGAATATATAGGTAAGAATAATTTTAATAATTAATAAGCAATTTACCTGTGCTAAACTAATTGATACAACCATAATACTAAAAACTGTAGGTACTATTTTGTTCTTATTTAAATTTAAGAAAAAAGTTTAACGTAAAATAAGATTATTATTTATTACATCATATGTTTTTTGTATAGTTTACGAGAGTTAAGTATTCCAATGTAGACGACATATGATTTAAATATATAACTTTTTTATTATTTTATTAGTAAAAAATAGTATTATACTTGAACTATTATTTGTATACATAATCTTAATACTATTTTTAATTGTTGTCAATTATAATCAACAATAACAATTAAAGCATTTTTAATGGTTAATAATATTTTATAATTACCTGTGCCAGTTCCTTGACTACTTTTTATTTTCATTTTTTCGCGTCGAAATGATGCGTTCAAGCTGGTCATTTTTTTTTTACATTCATCAGAAGTTGAATTCATTTGTGTGGCCAACTCTTCCCAAGCATCGGCTTTAGCAAATTTATTATAATATTTTGGATCCTTTGGATATCATAATACTGGTTTATTTTGATAAGCCTCTATGAAGTCTAACACTCTTTCGTTATTCCACTCCATTAATAAAAAGTTTTAGAATTAACAATAAAAATTCAAAACTTGTATCAAATTGATAAATGACTAACCAAGCAGCTTTGCTTAGAGAAACTAATGTGCTAAGAGCCTTTCCAGACAGTATGTTTTGATGTTTTAGCACATAAAACCTCAAAATGGTACCGGTTGGATCCTTCCTATACTCTGTCGTAACATGTTGCAACTTGCGACTATTGTTGTGATTATCGTCGTCACTCGTCAGGCGTGAGGCGGAAAACAAATCGAAAATGTTTGAATTCATATTATGTATAATATAAATTGTATTGTTATTATTATTTCTATAATATATTAATATTTTAAATATTTATTTCAAAATAATGTTCAGTCTTGTTGCCTTCACACCAGTAGCGGCGATAATGTTCATAATGTTCATAATAATAATAATAATAATAATAATTAATAATATTCAAAAATCATTATACTGGCAAAAATATTGTAGTGAGCAGGGAGTACTTCCCTAGCTGAGTACGATTTTGGAAGGAAGTGTGAAGCAAATATCTAATTTTGTATTTTACTGATGCTATGCAATGACCAAACAGGGGAGGGGTTATTGGGGTTAAAAATTGTCCTGGCGACCTGGCAATTCGAATCACGCTCATTAATGACCATATTGGCCGTACGCCACTGGCCCTCCTTAAAAATAAGTACACTATAAATCAGTGGCCAGTGGCCCAGGATTGGTTCACCCAAAAGTTTTGGCGCCACCACTGCGTTACACGGCACTGGACGATACCGTACACACTAGCAGCGAATTGTAATGTAATATTCCTTTGATGTTCGTCAAAATACCGACACTCGGATGGATCGACGGCGTCGCGAGCCGAGCGCTCACGAATGATACAGTAACACCGTACACACTTGAGCATTACAGTTACATTACAGCGTTACATTACACCTAAATGCTCCAGTGTGTACCCGCCTTTAGAATAATTATTATACAGCGTTTCGCAGCAATTACAATGTATTGCATTTGTGAAAGCAATTTGTTTGATTTAGTAAGTATTTTTAATGCGTGTTATACTTGTTTACTTGATGCACTCATTTTCCCAAAACTTCTAATATTTTTTTTTTTTTTGTATAGGTATTCATTTTTAAAAACTTTAAGTCAATATACATAACATACCTTTTAAAAGCAAAAAAGTGTAGGGCAAGTGCAGGGTGTCACCGTGCTGTACAGTATAGGTTACCAGTGGGTGTCTGTAATGGATGGTGTTTGAATTTGAATTCAACGATATTATAATAAACGAAAAACGATTCTGAGCGAGGACGGTCAGTCAGCCTAAAATATAACCAAATATTATCAAATATATTGGATGATATTATTGTGAATTAAGTCATTTATTCACCTATTTACGCGGAACCTCGCTTTAAATTTTTAATCTTTAGCTGTAAAATCATACATTTATAAAACATTTTATATATTTTTAACTCTAAAATTATTTGTACATTTTCAATTTGATAAATGTCGTCAACGTTGTATGATAATTTGTTAATTTATGGGTGAATCATTATTTATGCTCGTAAAAACCGAATTTCACGTTCCGGTAAAGTTATTAGATTTTGAGGGGAATGAATGTTTTGATTTTACAACGATGTATGTTTTTTTTTATTTGTGTCTGTTTAACATGATAAGTAGTGAAAATAAAGCTTCGTTTTTCAACTTCAGTAATTCAGTATCTTGTTCTAGTTTTCAAAAGCGTTGGAAAACAAAAGAAAAGTTATGGAACTACAAGAATTTTTATGCAAAATTTTTTTTTGTTTTTGACAAAATCGATTTTGGTTGTTGGTGCACCTACCTAACTCTGAAACAAATAAGCGCAGAGACATGAAATGTTCACTGAATGTTATATATGTTTATATTAGCATTTCTAGTTTCTATACACCATACAATTTTCAAAATACGATATCGTATTTTGAATTGTTTTCAACTGTTTACGGACATTTTCAGTTTCCAAGTTTTTTAGTTTTATTTTTTATAAATTTCAATACAATTTTTACCGTTGAGTTAATAAAAGGATCTTAATTTATTGTTACAATGACAGTTGAAAAATATTAAAAATACGTAGTCATAACTTTGACAAAATAATACGTAAAATCAAGAAATTGTGCAATTTATTTTGAGTTCGAAATTTATAAAAAATGTTGTTTTTAAATCTAAGATTTTAAAATGTAATATAAGGTTCCTCGTAAATTTCTCTAACTTTGTCAAAAAAGTGTCTACTGGAAAGTCAAGTTAAAATTACAAAATTGGATATTTACTTGATTTCTCATGTAACGATTTTCTTATTTGGTTGTAATTTAAAAACAAATAACTGTAGATACTTTAAGTTTATACAATATATTTATTTTATCAATTTCTATACTGATTACGCATGCTGTATTACATTTTCAAGTTTTTTGACCATATACCTAGTATATTATTTTTTATTAACATTAATTTAAAAAACTAATATAACTAGATACTTTCTTATACCTAAAAATAGCTCGAAAAGAGGCACACCATTTCGAAAATGTTATGGTACATAGAAATGTAAAATATAAGCATTCAGTGAACATTTCTTGTATCTAGGGTAATTTTTTTTAAAGTTTTGGTCGAAAAACGATTTTGCAAAAATATTTCCATTTTTTCTTAACTTTTTCTGTTTTTCCAGGCGCTTTTGAGACCATTGAGAATTTAAATTTTGCACCGACTAGATTTTATTTTCTACTGGAAAATACTGAAGATGAAAATTGAAGGATTATTTCGACGACCAATCTTGTAAAGTATTCAAATAATTGTATAACAAATGATTTTTTTTTATTATAATACCATTTTAAATACTTTTTGAAAAAAACTATTCGAGTACTTCTTCTGAATAATTGTATTTTTTTTTATTCATTGAATATACTGTTTGAACTCGATAAATAGTTTATATTTGTGACAAAAAAAATGTTCCTATTAAAAATCGGGCATATTAAAACTTATAAATTAGGTATAAACAAAAGTTTTCCTCTTTGAATGAAATATGATTGACTCATGTTAATTTCCAAGTATCCAATCATTCCAAAACTGGTAAATTAGCGGGGTGAAATAATATATTCTTATAGTATTCGAATAGTTTTTAGAGTTCTGCATTCGAATACGTTTACGGAATACTTTAATACTCATTTATTTGAATACATATTTCGAATACAAAATAAAAGTATTTTTCACAAGACTGTGGAAACTACATATCGTGTACACAGAAACAAAAAACTTGGAGAATTCTTGGATCCACCTCTGCAATGACATTTTCAAAACTTAGGATAAATTTAAAGGCCCTAAACTATTATCTATTTATACTAATATCGCAATATCACGAATCTATTCTCACCGTTGATTCTATACGGTAACAACTAACAGGTAAGTCAGAATTGACTCAAAAGTTAATAAAAATAACATAGGTGTTCTCAGGTATAAACAGGTATTATATACATATTAAGTAGTAGCAGCCGGTTGTCCTCGCATACACTTATCATTGACGCAAAAAAATGATGTGTCTTTTACGCGATTCAAATGTTTTTAAAATTATTGGTCAATGAAACTTATTTTTAAATATTGTTTCTATTCACCTACAATTACGGTACAGTTTTAGACAGTTTTAGACAGCACAGATAATGCTCTATATGTAAAGTCTCTCAGTTTCTGTATAGTAATTTAGTTAATACCAATAAAACAATATTGATATGTGTAGACTTAATCAAGCCTGCGATATAGTTAATCATGATATTCTATTGAACATATTTCCTATAGCTTTGGAATAAATACTTAAAGCTTAAACTGGTCACTTAAATAATAGGAAATAAATAGTGAAAATAAATTAAGTAAAAGGTAACACTTGTGTAATTATACATGAAGTACCACCAGTATATATTTTATTATATATATAAATGAAATCTGTGTTGTCAATATTGATGAAAATGTCTGTTAAATTAGATCATCAATATAAGAACTTAGGCAATAGAACAGAATTAAGAAATTATGACTTCCCTGTTACTAATAAATCATATTTTGGTCAGTTTTTTGTAAACTATTTGGGACCCAACATTTTTAATTCTATGCACTTTAATTAAAAAAATATATAATAATAGTTTATTGGTGACACTATGAATATCCAATAATACCGTAATATATAAATATTTATTGCTGGAATTGGAGAAGAATGCTTTGTAATGTAAAGTCTGTTTGGTTAATCTTTGTTTATTTATTTTTAAATGTAATGTTATACTAAGTTTATATTATAATATTACGCTTAGTATTCATTGCTCATACAGTTTAAAATGCTTTATATTGTTCAAATTCTTTCTAATAAACTATTAACTCATTATTTTATATTTTATAATTTAATATTTTTTAACTTCAATAACTCATCCCCTCCAACACAAGCTGTCAATAGCTTAATGGAGAAAGGTTAATTTAAATTGTAATTTATGAAATATCTGTTTTGTTGGATTTTAAATAATAACAATAAAAAAAAAATTGTAAATTAAATAAATTCATTTGCAACGGTCAGAGCCTTAGAACCTAAAATATTCTATTAACATTTGCCTAAAAATGCTTTAAATTCTTTAAATCCTTTAGAGCATTAGAGCCTAGCGGAACCATCATTCTAAATTTCAAGTTCACAAGTTTTGGTCTCTTGTGAAAAAGCTACTGGAAAAACGGCAACAGGGTTTTATTATTATTTTCGTTATTTTTAGTAATCAATTAATTATTTTAACTTTTCTCAATTAATGGTTCATCTACACACCAACACTTGCGTTTAAAATAAAAATTACGCTAATCGATTCGACAGAACTTCAGATATAGCCAAATACGAAATCGATTTACAAACCCCTGTTTTACACATTTAGTGTTTGAATTTTCAAAAAACCGTTCTTAGCTATCGTCTCTTACCTATATACTACCAACTTGTCAAATTTCAGTTTCGTAGGTAAAGATGTTTTTTAGATTTAGTATTTAGTCAGTGAGTGACTTTCGAATTTTTATGCATTTATATAACAGTAGTGACCAGTGAGAACCGTTTACCTATATAGAAAAAAAATTATAATTTCTTCTATAAACTATACTATATTATTAATAATATGTAACTTAGCAATCATTTATAAACTAAAAATAATTCATAGAAATATATCTAATAGGTAAATTGATCTATATTTTCTCAAATTTACCAATTTTCCGGCAACTTTTCTTATGTTTTTCTCCGTAAAAACCTTCCTCAAACTATTGCCAACATTGAAAAACAATTAGTCAAATGGATTATGCTGTTTTAAAATTATGATCACCGACAAAATATCGATTCGTTTTTATTTATATAGATTAGCTTACTACATTGAAATATTGAATACTGATAGTAATTTTAGGTACCCTACGGGCTACTACTTACCTGTATATTATATCGATCTGAATTTCATGTAAAAATTTATATTTTCATACAATTATTAAAAAAATAATATGTTTTCTAATAGTTTTTCAAATAATGCGTTATAGGTCCATTAGGCTGAATTTGGGCTAGAAAACATCTCACTGACACTCAAATCATTCAATTCAGCAACACCATTGATATTCATAGCTCATGTGAACATTATAAGTGTTACAATGAGTTTTGGGCATGGTAAGTGAAATGAAAAGACTATAAAGATTAAAATGATTTTGTATAATAGGTAATTGTTTAACTTCATGGTTTAAATTATTTTACAGTCAATAATATAATATAGTGTATACTGTATAGGTATAGTTTTTTGTTTTTATATGCAACTATGGGTATGTAATATGTATAACATTTTTATTAAAC